>APFE031248450.1:67624-82213 GCA_000404065.3 Pinus taeda
ACCTAAAGGGAGTCTCTAAGTCAACTTCCTGGATAATGAGCTGAAGTCGACAGGAAGTGACCTTGATCAAAGGTGGGCTATAATGTTTCCCACATCATCGACATGAGAAAGAGAAGAATAAAATGTTTTGTGTGAGGTATCAGAGGGAGGTTGAGTATTCTGCAGAGGTCAACTTCTCTTGAACATTTCGGCGGCACGACAGTGGACTTGGCAGTATTTGACATCAAATGATCAGGGGTCATGATGAAAAGATGATGAGCAAGTATCTTCCAGGAAGCAAGTGTAAAATAAGATGAGATGCCCCCACCCAGACACGAATGCAGACAAGTGCCATGTTCAAGAGCGACATACTACCGACACGACGATGATTACAGTTCCTTTATTCCCTCACCATTTCTGGTGAGTACCCCGGTTATTTTTGGATGACAAGCTTGACGGTGATAGCATATGCTTGGGAGGCGTCATTTCGACGGAATCCGATGTCATTAAGTTTAAATGAGTCTGAAAAAGGAAGAACTTGGCGTCTTTTCATGTTTAGAGAGTTTGAAAAGACAGCGAAAAGGAAACTCCAGGGGTGTCCTTTTTCATAAAGTTGTGTCTCTCGAGCCCAAAAAAGTATAAAACCATGCTCGAAAGAACCGCCTGATCATTATGATCGAGGAGTACTTTTCATAAGTAGTGGTTCGGATCTGAAAAAGTAAAAAAGCGATCAAAACCACGTCGCTTCGTGACCGTTAACGAACTGGAAATGACAAGGGTCCGACAATCTTTTCGTTTTTAAACGGTTGGAAAAGGGTTTAAAGACAACCGCCTCTCATTATCATTTAACGAGTTGAGAGGACCAACTCGGCATTCTTTTCACATTTAGAGAGTCAAAAAAAAGAAAAAGATGACTCCAAAGTGACTTTTTCGTGTGTTTACCGAGTCCGAAAAAGTATAAAATACAACTAGTTTCGTCGCCAAGGCTGCATAAACGCCTGTCGCTTTGGAGAGCAACATTAGGGCTTTTTGGAGTGCGACCTTCAGTTGGCGATTGCGACAAATCCAGTGGACCATTTGGAGCGCTGTCAGTGTCAGGTAAGAGGTCTTGTCCTTAGCTCCATTTCCATCCGTTTAGAATTTGTTTTAAGTTGCTTTTTCATCCCCTATAAGGAGGATTTTAATTTTAGGGGTTGCACCCAATGGCGCGAGTTTTGGGAACGAACCCGTGCCAATGGGGCAATTTTCCCATAGGGCACGCGCCCATGGACGCGACTGTTTTAGAAACAGTCGCGCCAACGGCCGCACGGACTTTTAGGCAAACTTTTAACAAATTTAAACCCTTTTTTCTGCAATTTCAAGTTATGTAAGAGTCTAATTCATGGTTTTGGACTTGTGTTTGCAGGGAAATACACAAAGATGGTGATTGTGTGGAAAGAACGGGAACATGACCAAGTAGACCCATTGGCCTTAGCAGATGAGGACTGCATGGAGGCACTTAGAGCATGTGGGCTCAAGAAATTTTTCATGCTATCCTATTTGCGAGCTCAGCTAGAGCTTTTACAGTATTTGGTCGACTTGTGGGACGTACAGGAACAGGTGTTCCGAATACGGGACCAAGTGTTGGAGTTAGACGTATCTGATGTCTACTTCCTCATTGGATTGCCACGACGAGGGCCGGTACCTCAATTGACCGGTAGTAGACCATCTGGAGAGAAGATGGAAGAGGTGAAGGCCCGAGTTTGTCCAGGTGCTAGATACGGGCAGGGTAGCTCGAAGGTGGACATCCCCACCGTTCCGAACTTGACCCTGAGAGCATTGTTGTTTACCATCACACGAGCTATGGGGGCACAGGTGCCCCATGAGGCTACGAAGAACCATTTGATCCTGGCGATAGAGTGCCTTAGTCCGACGATCTTCAATTGGGCATCAGCAGTGACGACCAATATGAAGAGGCAGTTGACCAAAGCCAAGCAGGGCAAGCTGCAGTAGTTCCGATATGGCTCCATCTTGGTGACATTCTTCTTGGAATGCTTGCCAAGCTTCCAGGGCCAAGGGGCCTTTGTCGCAGACCCAGCACCTCGAGAGCCGAGGATGGCTCGATGGGCAGCACTGATGCCAAGGGGTGGTGGCGGTTAGCAGATGTCTTTTAGACCTGAGTTTTTTGGGTGGCTTCGCCGCCAACTGATAGTGGTGGAGGACTAGCCATATGCGGGGACAAAATTCACCAGAGGCCCTAACCTTCCCCTGCCAGAGGGAGAGGATTGGGATGAGGAGATTGGTATGTCCTCATTTTTTGATTTTGTGTTTTTATGATTTTTTTTGTTAATACATGCTTGTCCTAATGACCTTTATATGCATATGCAGATGTCGGCCCAGAGCATCCAGCTAGCATGTCTCCCATTGCGAGGAGACACCCAGTAGCAGTAGCAGCAGCAGCAGATCCTCAGGAGGAGGGCAGTGACAGAGGGGAGCTTATTCAGAACCTCGAGGCTATCACTCGAGGGATTCCAGATTACGGTCAGCTAGCGGATGTCCCGCTAGCATACCAGAGGCACACAATGGGGGTGCCAACTCGCATCCACCAGCTCCTGAGGCATTTAGTGCGGGTGGTGGTGTGCTACCATGAGCACCACCGAGACTAGATATCTAGGCTTTTCTTTTCATGCATATTTTTTGAGAGACATGTTGTCTCCGGATGTACTCAGACAAACATGTATTATTTTTTGATGATGCACGCGATGGAACATTTTGGACACACACATATATATATGCATATGTTTTATGGTTTGTTGTACCTTTTATGCTTCTTGTGTTATGTTGAATTACATGTTTATGCAAAATGCCTGTCCAACACATATAGCTAATTGCATCGGTAACGTATTATCCGTCTTGGAATATGTTGATAATGTAATGAAATGCAAAATCCCTTTTCTAATAACTTAACACGTAAATACAACCTTAAAATCCGATGATCTCTGATGGAATAATGCCCGTTGAGTTGGTGGACAACAAGCTGAGAGTCCAAGTTCACAACCAATGTTCGAATGCCGAGGTTAATCGCCTCAGCTAATAATTAAATCGCAGCACTATATTCAGCAACATTGTTCGTTGTACAACCTAGACAAACCCCCTGAATGCCTACTAACTCACCATGAGGATCGTAGATCACCCATGCCGCAAATGACAAGTTGTGAGTACTGCGGGAAGCACCATCAGCGAAACCAACGTAAGGCGATCCAAACATCTATCCAAGAAGAAAAAAGACACAATAAGCGGAAATCATTCCGACACACCAAGAAAAAAAGATATGAAAACATGCACACACAACACACTTGCTGAAAGCACACGTATATACAAAAAGAGAGTGCCTAGACTCATGCATAGTATTTTTCTAGATAAAGCCCATTTTGGGGCTTATCCAGGGGATTTCCTTCATAATCAATAAGCTCGTAGGCTCCTTTTTGCAAAAATCTTTTCACAATGTAGGGCCCGTGCCACATAGGCTCGAATTTTCCTTCCCCCAGCTTATCGTTAGCTTGATCATAGAGTAGTACTAAGTCTCCCTCAATGAAAGAGCAGGGGTTAACAATATTATTGAAGTGAGTTTTCACTCTCTTCTTCTGAGCTTCAATAGCTAAGGAGGCTAGACGATGAGTCTCGTCTAGCCGCTCTAAGTAAATAAGACACTCTTCTACTGGAGTAGTATCAGTGAGCAATTCGACGACTATCTTTAATGAAGGAATCTCACACTCAATAGGAAGGGTAGCCTCCAGTCCGTAAACTAACTGAAAGGGATTGAAACCAGTGACGTCCTTCACGGAGGTACAGTAGGCCCACAAAGCAGAGAACAACATCAGATGCCAATTGGACTTATGCATGCCAACAATTCATTGAAGCATCGTGACCAAAACCTTGTTCACGGCTTCCACTTGACCATTTGCCTGAGGATAGTACGGGGTCGAACTATCATGCCTGAGGCCCAACTGGGTTGTTAACTCGGTCATCATGTGATTACAAAAATGCTTTCCGTGATCAGTGACGATGGCTTGGGGTACTCCGAACCGCGAAATAACATGGCTGAACAAGAACTGTGTCGTGGTGTGACCGTCTTCAGACAATGTAGGCATCGCCTCGACCCATTTTGTGAAATAATCAACAACAACGATGATGTACCCATGCCCCTGGCTAAGTGAGGGTTATAGGTCATATAATTGATGCCCCATTTGGCAAAAGGGCCGACGGTTACAACGAGGTGCAGTGGAGCAGGGGGTGCATGCATCTTCCATTGGTAGATTTGGCACTCATGACATGAACGGATGGAAAGAATGCAATCCTTGAAAATGGAGGGCCAAAAATAGCCAGCACGGAGGATTTTCTGTGCAGTGACATATCCAGACATGTGACCACCACAAACACTAGAGTGGCAGTCATTCAAAACTCTATCTGCTTCTTCGAAAGTCAAGCATCGGTGAAGAACAGAATCAACGCCGAGACGGTACAGGGTGTCCCCTACGATGAGATATGGTTGGGCTTGATGTCGGATCCGTCGGCGAGCATCCTTGGAGATCTCGGGATGGAAGGAGGATGTCTGCAAGTAGACAATAATATCCCCATACCAGGGAGCGAGGGTGCTAATGAGGAAGAGAGTTTCGTCTGGAATGGAATCCTCTAACTGAGAGGAGGCAACAGTAGATGGCAAAGAACACAAAAGTTCAGCAAAGACAAGTGATTTCTTAGACTTGGCAGCAGTAAATTCCAAGTCAAACTCTTGGAGGATGACTATCCACTTTGAGTATTTGCCCCCCCAGCAACTGACGTGACAAAATGTAAGTCATAGGGTTGCAATCAGAGATCACTGTCATGGTACACAACAAGATGTAATGACGGAAGCGTTGAATAGTGCAAACAGCAGCTAGGGCCAACTTCTTGACATAAGCATATCGAGATTTCGTGTCTAACAAATTGTGGCTAAGGTAATAAATAATGTGTTCAGTGCCATAATCGTAATCCTGAACCAGAACCATGCCGATGGTGGTATCAGCAACAGCCAGATACAACGTGTAATCGTGATGATAATTCGGAGGCCACAACAAAGGGACGAAAACCAAAAGATTTTTAAGATGTGCAAAAGACTCTTCAGCTATGGCATCCCATCAAAACGGGGTGTCGCGCTTGAGTAACCGCGTGAAACCTTTTGCCACCTCGGCATAATTTGGGATAAATCGTCATAAGAATTTTGCTTTGCCCTGCAAACTCTGCAGTTGCCGCAAAGAAGTAGGGGGAGGAAGATTCAAAATGGCTTCGACTTTAAGGGGATCCAAACAGATGCCCTCTCGAGAGACGATAAACCTGAGAAGTCAACCAGATTCTACGCAGAAGACACATTTATGTGGATTTAAGTCAAATATTGTAGTGTCAACAGCGGAGAAAAATTTCGCGGAGATGTGACAGACGGTCTTGGTGCTTAGCGGAATGAGCAGGAAGGTCATCCAGATAAGGGTGTACGATGTGCCAGATATCATGAAAGGCGTAAGACATCGCACGTTGAAAAGTGGCACCGACATTCTTAAGACGGAAAGGGAGCTTTCTATATGCGAAAGTACCCCATGGATAGATAAAGGCCATCTTGTGTTGATCTGCAGGCGCGATATTAATCTGGTTGTAGCCAGAAAAGCCATCCATGAACGAATATATATCACTCCCAGCACACTCATCAATGAGCTGGTCAATGAAAGGTGTGGGGTAGTTATCTTTCGGGCAGGCTCGGTTAATATCGCGATAATCGACACAGACGCGGATAGTACCCTGCTTTTTATCCACAGGGACAATGTTAGAGACCCAATCTGTGAGTGGGATAGGCTAAATGAAACCAGCTTTAAGAAGGTTTTCAACTTCTGCTTTGATTGTCGCAGCCTTGTGGGGGTGCATAGGGTGTAAACGCTGACAAACAGGTTTAGCTCCTGGATACGTAGGTATCTCATGCACTACAATGTTTGGATCAATGCCGGGCATCTCTTCATAAGACCATGCAAAGACGTCATGGAACTTGCGAAAAAGAGCTATATAGATTTGAATTTCCTAAGGAGTGCAAGTGACTCCTATGTAAATGTGCTCGACAATCCCTGTTGTTACACTGAAATTTGTCACCATGACTATCCGCAATTAATATGGCTCCATCAATAGTCATATTATCCTCCTCGTCAAGCCTTATACCTCTGTTCTTCATGTCAAACTTCAAAAAAGAGAGAAAGTCATTAAAAATCATGTTTATCTCTAGGTACGCAGGTTCTCTCTACCTTGCCTGTGTGTACGCATCCCAAGCTCATTGTACCTACGTACTTATACGCTCTGTAAGTCAAGGGATGGGTGCGTACTCCTGTAAAGGTCAAAAGGCGCGAGTTTCATCTTAAAAAAGTTACTTGTGGTCACTTCTAGAGCTTTCTAGAAGAGTGTTTGACGTGTATTGAGCGCCTCCAGATGGTTCATGCATCCCTATGATAGAGGAACTTATCCCATCAAGAGAGGAGCTACCCCATCCAAACGAGGGAGTATCCCATTGATGTTGGAACTGAATAACTTCCTCTAGAGTACTATAAATACAAGCATTGGGCCAAAGGAGGGGAGGTTAAAAGCTAAACATTCCTAAGGGTAGATGCTGCTGGAATTAGGACTTCCTTGTAAGCTTGTGAGGAGAGATTACCATCCTTTCTTGCTTCATTTGGAAGTGGGTGAGCTTGTCAAAGTAAAGGAAAACTCTTGCTAGAACCTGGGAGGAACCTGCACAACACCAAGGCTCAGGTTGTAATGGTTTCTTTTGTTTCCTTAATACAAATAAGTCCATTCTTCTCAATGATTTGTTGTTAATGAATTGTTTCATATACTCCTTGATCTATATGTTGAATATGTTTTGTTTTATGGAATATTCAGGGGTTATGTAATCGTTTGATTGTTAGTGTATGTAGGTTTTGAAGTGAAGGAGGAGCTCATCTGGATCGGCGAGGCTAGACTGCTACAACAAGCGTTGGACTTCAGGTAGGATCGAAAAACACTTGGTTTCTCATAGGATAATGCATGTTTAGAGAAGGATTTCTCTTAATTGTCTTGTTTGTCACTAGAGAGTCTTAGACTCCTAAGGAGGTTAGTTTTTGTCAGCAAAAATTCACTACCTCTGATCCCACCCCCATATCCCCCATTATCACCCAATATTATCTAGCCATTTGTCCCTCACATGATGTCATCCGACATCAACTGATCGTTCCCCCACTCTACTTATAAAAAATACTTCCTTCCTTGCATTTTCAAACATTTTTATCAACTCCAGGTGTAATCTATCCCACTAGTTGCCAGTCTATAATGTCGTTCAAGCTCTCAGGCTACTAGGAATCTCCTTGTGATTTGATTTCCTACCAACTCCACAACATCCAGGTAACTAGTCTTTCTCTGCCACCTATAAGTTTATTCAAAAATTTATAGAACATGAAGAAAGTGACTCCCGAGACCCCTAGGGCCTATAAGGCCAAACTCTCCTCCAGTGTTGACCCTCTCATGAATACAGAGGTACAAATTTATAACCCCTCCTATTCTTACCATCTTGCAGATCTCTGTTTCATGGTATATGGTAGCCATGTTAGGGGAGAATACCAATTATGGGTAGTCGATTGAGGTTTATATTACCAGATCACACCGTCTATCAAACACTTCCATTAATTCATATCCTAGTTGAATGGAACATATATATTAGAGGAAAAATGCTTTGTCTCTTTTATTGAGGCCAAAATACTTGAACCCCATAATTGATTAATAAAACGCTACTTTACGGTAGCTTTCGTAAACCCCAACATTTTAGAAAAACCACACTGGTTTACCCTTACTCCACCCTTGCAGTTGATGAACAATAATCCTTCTTGCAAATGGTCATCACCCCTAGCCTATAAGCTTTTCCCATTGTTGACATTTTCCCCATAACCATCTTTGTAGATCCCATTCAGCATATTTTATTCCTAATTGATCATTTGTTTAGCGATGATGATGCAAATATTGCTACTAAGGTCACTTTGGGTTTCCCAAGGAAAATGATGTAGCCAAATCACTTATTTGACATTCCTCCCTACCTATTTGGAGCTATAAGAGTCCAACAACACCATTTTCCTACCACATAATTTTTCAGATACCATTCATTGTTGTTATGTTTGTTTATGTACACATATGTGGATGAGTTTGAGGCCCATATATGTAGTAGACAAAATAACTACTATCATGGTTAAATATAAAGTGTTAGAGAAGGGAAAGGATAGAATGAAGGTTGAGGAATTCCTAAAGGTGGTAACAAAAGACCTGGCCATTTTTATTGCTAATTTTTAGAGGATTGTTACAACAGGTTGCTCAGCTACTAGGGCTTTGGAGGAGCACTGATCCAGTGGGAACAATACAGTAAAATACTAGTGGATGCCAAAAGCAAGGTAGATTCTTCCCATGAGAATATTTCCACTCTAAAGGGTAAGACCGTGGTTAATTACTTCAAGAGGGAATTTTAATAGTTGGGAATGGTAAAGACCATGTTTCATCATAGACTGAATTACATGGGTCTGACCAATCTCAAAATTGCATATTAATGGTTCTTCCAAGCTCCTCTATTAGCTCCAACACTGTGGCAAAGATGCGAGCAGTTCATCAACCCTCATGTGCTCCAAATCATTAAACCATCAACTTTGCCTCCGCAACCTACCTATCATGATTATGGACAGTTTAGATCGTGTCAATAATGACACCTTAATTTCATGTTTTATGTAAATATTTTTATTTTTAGTCAGTGAATTAGATCTTGGTTAGTACCGTTATCCCATGAAGCACGTTGATATTTTTGTATGATGATCCACTATGAGAAATCAAGAAGGAATATTTTGTAGTGGGCTCTCCATTTAAGACCCTATAAAAAAATTTATGTGATATAGAACCAAGGGTTCATAATTTTGGTTTTCCAAGAGAAAAGTTCTATATATTGTCAATGAAATGTATGCTCTATGGAAAATTAATACGTTTTTTTGGCAATTCCATCTCACCAAAATATTTAGTATGTGTTCTTTTATATGGTATTCCATATGTCTCACTATTCTTCTTAGATTACATTTAATAGTAGTTGTTGGATATGTCTTCATGAATGTATGGATTCATCAAAGTTAAATGTTGGCTACAAATTCCTATACTAATATGAAATCTAATCCTTAAAATGCGTTCCATGTATCTTAACATTCCACTTAAATATCTATCACATCCCTTTCACGTTGAACTTTGATGCACCATATTCTTAGATTTAAGCTTTGTGTATTGATTTTCTCTCTTTCTCGAGTCTTCTACCAAATCTACTATAGTGGGAGATAAGTTACAGGTTTATGTGACGTTGGTGACCTTGAATATACTATTAATGATTCTGTGAGTAATAGTTTATAGCTATATTTTCATTTCTCCTCTTAAGGAAGGTTTTGATACTATTTTCTCTCATACATATTAAATACTTAGTGTGATATGATTTTCTAGTAAATATTTAAGACACTCATCAGGATGTCCTAGGCATGGGTCTCTCCTCAACCGAGGGGTTGTATCTAGGAGCTACAACAGGTTATATGCTAGTTATAAGCATTTTTTTATGACATACTTGAATTATGGCTCTCATTATGTTTTGGTGAGTAAATTAAATGTTAATGAATGGATGACCTAGTAGATGATAATGTAGCTATTATGAGAGTTCATCAAACCTTATGAACAATTCTTAGATAAGAATGAGAACCCTATGTTCAGATATGTAATTATGATTTGTAGATTCCATGCTCATGATGTGTTTGATGAATTATATGTCATGGATAGGTTTGGTTAGGTGAATTTCTTGTCTATCTTTTGAGTGAAATGATTTTTTCCTATTTCATTTATCATTCTCAGGAGTTTTATGAAGTTCTAGGTAGTGGTCTGGAGACTAGCTTGAAAAAGTGGCTTAAATCTCATAATATCTAGTGCAGAACTAGGTGAGAATGTTTGTAGTTGCATGGAGGTATCCTTATGGGAGTGACTCGAGGTTTATAGCCACATGGATGGACTTTTGTGGGAGAAACTAGGGGTTTAATTCAGTTAAAAAGAAGGTTAACATAGGGGTTGGCCACCTGTAGTGGTTGCCTAGCCTCTGATCATCCTGTACCTCCCAAGGAAGGTTAGTTTGGTTTTGTTTTGTCAGTTCCACTTCCTTAACTGTACTTGGGGAGTTGAATGACATCATAGTAACTCTTCATCACATTTTTACCCGACTAGGCCAGTTAGCTTGGGTAAATGTGGGAGGAGGGTGTTACAATTGTATAAAGAACCTTCCAATGGGTAGAAATATGTGAGTACCCAAGTGCTAATCTCATATAGTACATGTTCCCATTGTTTTATGAGTTGTTATCCTTGGAATTGTAGAGTGTTGAAATGAAATAATGAAGTAAGATACTAAATATGACTAATCTAGGATTTCGTTTAATATAGGCCAATGAATCATTGTCATTAAGGATTCTTCCACTAGTGGGACCCTTATATCCCATTTTAAATGTGAATGCTCACATCCTTGATCAGTTATTCAAGGTTGAACCATAAGGGGTTCCCCAATAGTTACTATGATGCCAAGCAGGTAGAAGAAAAAAGAAAAATAAAAAAATAGTGGGCAAGAAATGCATGTCAAGCAATTATATTAGAATGGGGGAGCAAGCAAGATGAAATATCATGTATGGAAAAATTGATTACACTATGAAAGTTAACTAATGAAATAATGAGTGATAAATACAACTATCATGTATGAAATAAAATAAGTAAACTATGATGTTAGTATTCAACAAGCTATAACCACTATCTCAGTGAGTTAATAACTAGGACATGTAAGAAAATCATAAGTGAAAATAATAATAAATATATTTTTACCAGAAGGTCATCAATAAAATTAAGAGAGATAATGTGATACATGCACTTACTTATATGAAAGAGACCATTGTGTAGGTTCATGGTATGGCATGATCTATACGCTTCCATCACAAAGGATAACAAATTTCCTAAAGAAGGGTAGGGATATTGAAACCAAAACTTAGGGAAAGGGTGAAATATAGGTAGAAAGGAAAACATGGGAGGTGAGAGGAGGTGAAAATTTTAGGGTGATTCTAACATAATAAATATATGGAATGGTATGTGGGTGATATCACAATAGTAAAAAATCATGTTGGCAATCCCTTGTGTATCCAGGAGATCATAAGTTCAATCCCCCTAGACATGTATCACTAGTTCAACCCCAAAAAAAGAGATATGGAAGGTAGTGATGCTAGGGTAGGAAAAGAAAAAGTGGGGATAGGTGATAATGCTAGGATAGGGCTAATGAATGAAAAAGATAAGAGAGTACTGTAGTTAAGGAGGTAACACCATAACTTATAAAATATTCAAGACATTAGAAAAGAATTGGAAACCTTTCATAAGTAGGGTGATGATTAATCCCACTAGGATGTATAATATCTCATGTTAGTCATCACTCAAAATGATGACCTAGGGAATAGATGACTAGCTAGAAGGAAACCAAATTTAGAGGTGAGACTAAGAAGTAGAAAATAGGGTAACGGCACTACCTATAGGAGGGTTGGATGACAAATGGGAGGAAAGGGATTTCCAACACTATATAGGTTGGATATGTTGCAACTAGGTCCAATTTTTATAAATATCCCTTCTAGGATGATGCTTCATGCAACATTATTGGCATATGTTAAAACATAGTACCCTACTAAAGTTAGTAAAATCCATATGGGTTACCAACAAGAAGTTAAATTGGGAATGAAGGGAAAATGGGAAAGAAAGGAGAGGTTATCTTAAGTATGTAGAGATCGACCATCATTATAGCCACCCAAGGGAAGCCATGAAGGATGCTATATTCTAAGTCTCTCGAGAGTACTACAAAATTGGTGTTAATTATCTTGGGGCCAAATGATAAGTGTATCTCAATATCCCTAGGGGGTTTGAAATAAAACTTGTTGAAGCACTAAAGGTTTGGAAGATTAGGAGAGAAAGGGTATCTCTAAGGGCATACTAGAATTATTTTATTTAATATTAATATAAAATCAAGGGTCAACAAGCCCGAAGGGTTAGCTCAATCGGTCAAGTTGGGGCCTTGCAATATGGAAGGTCACCGGGTCAATTCCTGAAAGCTCTTGGGGTCAGTTCAAGTAAATATGGCCGAGGGGTGTTGATCCCCTTCAGGTGGGTTCCACCCTAGATATTAGTCATGTGGACATAGTAGCTACCCAGTGACCATTGGTATCCATGAATCACAAGTGAAAAAAAGAAAAAAGAAAAACAAATCAAGGGTGAACAATGAATCACTTGATCATGAAATCATTGTAGTGGATATTAATAAAAAAACGTGAGCATGAAATCATTGAAGTGGATCTTAATAAAGAATAGGCTTACCACATCCCCATTCCACCTTTTGGAAGAGGGGATTATTAAAAGGAAAAATGAAAGTGAAGGGGTCAATGCTTGAGTAATATCATTATTGAACTTGAATATGACCTAAGTCATGTAGGCCGTTGGTAAGGAAATTATCTAAGAACATCCATGAGGGGGATATATTAGGTGTAAGATGAGAGGATCTAGAAAAGGAATGACGAGGGACTTGAAGAAGAAAAATATTATATGAATGGAGGAGGAGGAATGATGTAATAATTAGAGGGTTATGTTCACTATAAGTAGTAAACCCTATCCAATGAGAAGGTAGTGTACCTTTGATATCAATGAAGTTGAGGGTAGCCCAAACATAGAGAGGTGTGAAGAGAAGCCCACCTAGTGAAATAGAAATATGGTATTCAAGTTAGTGATCTTAAGTAAGGACTCAAAGAAAAGAGGGAACCTCTAAGGATAGGAAAAAATTGCAACATGTCATATAAGTGGAATCCCTAGGTTTTCCCTAGGTCCACTAAGGGTCCTATACATCATTAATATCCTATTTATGACTTTATAAGGGTACTTATGTTGGGTTGTATTATATTATTTGCATGACTAGCTCCCCTAGCTAACCGGGTGGGGTTAGAGGGGGGTGGAGCCCCCCCTTCGTGGCACCTATTGCGCAGTTGGGGGGTCACAGGGGGTTTGGAGGGGGGGGCGGGTAGCCCCCTACTATGGGGTCCGAGGCAGGGCCACGGGGAAATTTTTTTTGGACCCTATATTAGGTTGGCAGGACCTACCTATGGTTTTGTTCATGGTTTTTGCACATGGTTTTGGACGTAATTGTTTTTCAGTCCATGGTATTGGATGCTTCGACACACAGACACACACACACACACACACACACACACACATATATATATATATATATATATATGTTTGCTTGTGTGTGTGTGTGTTGTAAAATTCAAAGGAACATAATGAAAATTCAATCTCGTAGTCCCAATTTTAGGATCCAGTGGAAATCTCTGTGTATATGTGTTTTATGTGTTATTCTCTCACATTTTTTATTTTTCTGTGTTTTAGAATTCGTATGTAGGTAATTTCTGTATAGGGTGAAAACTACATATGCTATCCAAGTTGTTTTGGTTTCAAGGGGATTCCTATGTTGATGAGGGGTTTTGCTCGGGCCTGTGGTAGACCCTGTTCAGTGGGAAATCTATAGGATCGATTCTGGTGGTGAAAGATGATGGTGAGCAATGGAAAGATAGAGATCAAGAAATTTAATGGTCAGAGCTTTGAGTTATGGAAACTCAAGATGGAGGATCCGTTGGCAGATAAGGATCAGTGGATCACGATAAATCTGGGTACTAAACTAACCTACGTGTCCGATGAAGAATGGAAGAAGTTGGATTGGAAGGCAAGGAGCACAATATGATTTTGTGTCACAGATTCAGTATTGCTAAATGTATGAGGGGAAGCTACGATGAAGGCTTTATGAGACAAGTTAGTGACTTTGTACTAGTCTAAGTATCTGGTGAATAAATTGTTCTTATGGAAAAAATTACATAACCTGAGGATGGAAGATGGAGACTCTGTGACAGAGCATCTAAATGCATTTAATACTATGGTAAGTCAGTTATTCTCTGTTGATATTCAAGTTTTAGATGAATATAAGTGCATGAGTTTGTTGTGTTCTCTACCAGATTCATAAGATAGTCTAGTTATTGCAATAGGTATCAATGCAACTCCCTTGTAGTTTGATGAAATAGTCTCATCCTTGCTGATGAAGGAGATGAGACGGAAAAATATCGAGAGCCAGAATGGTGATGCCTTGTTACTACGAGGAAGGTCCCAGAACAAAAATAAGAATAAGTCATCGAGTGGGAGATCTAAATCTCCAGGAAAACCTATAAAGGTGGTGTGCTGGAAATGCGGAAAGGAAGGGCACTTCAGAAGGGAGTGTAAATCTAAAGCTCCTAATAAAGGAAAGGGATCTAATGATGCTCCTTATGCATAGGCGAAAACCACCTCAGATGAAGGTGGGGATGTGTACTTGGCTTCTTCAAGTACACATGTAGATCATGAGGCATTTTTGATTGACTCATGTGCATCCTTTCACTTCACTCCCCATAGAGAGTGGTTCTGCGAGTATGAGAAATACGATGGTGG
>APFE031248453.1:2039-21316 GCA_000404065.3 Pinus taeda
GATTTGAGGAAGAGCTTGCCTATATAAAGCAAAGGAGATCATTTGGCTTAGGCATGCTTTTGGGTTGAATATCTTAAGATCTGAAATATTTGGGTTATTGTTTCAAAAGTCTTGATCTATATGAAAGTAAAGTAGAAAGCGAATCTGTGAAGAGTAATCTCTCAAGCGCTTGATCAGATCTGGGCATCTGTCTAACTGTCGCACACTGGTGATCTGCAAATTCAGCCCTAATCTGATGTACGTAGGTGGTTAACTGTGCCTCTGCGTAGGTACGCAGAGCAGGAGAAGGCGAGCGGCGTGGGTACGCAGAGCAGAAGAAGGGTGACAGCGTGGGTACGTAGAGCAGAAACGGGCGAACTGCGTGGGTGTGCAGAGCAGCAGAGGTTCTGGTGCGTACGCACAGGAAAAGTACGCGGCGCGACAGTGTCTTTGGGTGCGTACCTACTGTTGGAGTACGCGGCGCGATAGTGCATTTGGGTGCGTAGTATACGCAGCACGACAGAAGAAGCAGTGCATGGGTACGCAGTGCAGCAGAAGGAGATCTGCGGGTATACGCAGAGAATCAGAGGGTGAAGTGCGTACCGACGCAGGCCAAAGAAAGGAAAGTTGCGTATCTGTTTCAGGACTATCTGTTCACTGAATTTTTCTGTTGATAAGGTGTTCTGGGTTCAGTTCTGTTATTTTGATCTGGTTACTGCAGCTGACTGTAATTTATATGTACTTGATGATCATTTATATGTATATGGATCCAGTTTGAAAATTTATGAAAAGTGGTCCTTGAAAGAAAAGAAGTAGGGGGTTGTAGCTCCCTTCCAGGAGAGACTGGAAAACGAGAGAGAGTTGTAGCTCTCTGCAGGTTGCAGCCTGCTTACTGTAAAAGGACTGCACCAGTACAAGACCATTGTAAAAGAAGTTTCTAAATTGAAAGAAGATAGAGACATATTGCAGCTAGGTGGTTTTCACCCACATTGGGTTTCCACCTTATATCTGGTGTTCTTTGATGTCACTGTCTGTTTTCTTGTTCATGCTCATTATTTTATGGTACTGATATGCAAAAATAATTCAAAGTATAAATAAGGAAGATTTGGTAAAAGGACTAGATAACACTGATTCACCCCCCCTCTCAGTATTATTTTCAACAGTGTGAGGATACCACGTGTGGGTGTGGGGGAACAAAAAATTGTGCAATAATGGCACTAGATTTGGAAAGATCTCAATGGAGTAATCTACACTATCAATTGAAAGATATATTCATGTTTCTTTGGGTAGGTACTTCAGCACATGCCTAACTGTCTAAGCATACAAAAGTCGCCTCTCCGAATCTAGAAAACTTCCTCTGGATCATTAGTGATTAAAGTAATTTCTTATATAAGACAAAAGTGATATAATCTAACGAAGTGCAAAGGTTATTTGCATTAGTGAATTAGATGAATCTCTGTAAAATGTTCATCTATTGCAACAACCGGAAATTATTCTTCTAATTGTTAATTTAATTTAACAATTTATTTGTCCACACAAACAACGAATAATTCTCTACTGCAATTTTCACAAATAAACTGTGGAAGAAAAATAGCGTTGGAAACTGAGAAAATCTAACATACACACAATAAAATTGACACAATTATTTTTGGACAATTGTCCCCAAAAAAACCCAACTTGGGAAAATTGGTCCAACAGATGAGGCTTTTATTATTATGCAACAGTGAATTCTGAGTACAATCTATGGATGCCCAACTAGCAATCCAAACAGCAAGAAAATCGGGCCAAAATTAAGGAGGGAATTACCCTTCTTCCACGAGCAACCCGACACAACTTTCGTTCATAAAACTCATCCTCCTGGACCCTCTATGTCAGCCTCTCTACAATGCTTGGGCAAGCCCTATGACGTCTAGCCTTACAATTGCCTCTAATGAAATTGTTCTACCTGTTTGCTAAAGAAATCGCTTCTTTGGCACTTAGGAACCTATGTCCGGCCTCTGGAGCTGAAAACGATTTTTCTTCCAGCTAAATCGAGTTGCTCTTCTGAAGCAACTGTGTTGCCTCACTGGGAAAAACTCGGCCCCTTGTTGCTGCCTCTCCGAATCTAGAAAACTTCCTCTGGATCATTGTCTTTGCCCCTCACTGACTCTACTTCAATCTCTAGCTCTCTGGCAACTGTTGCTCTCTGAAAATCGGTCTGCCAAGGAAATCGAACCGCAAAAGTGTGTTCTCTATCACCACATCGATCCCTTCTTATATCTTCGTGTTGAGATCCAACGGCCAAGATTAAATCTTAATCGATGGCTCAGATTATTTCTAGATCGATCCGTGTGAGTTTCTAGACTATTCTCAACTTGAATTAATTAATTCTGATTAATTAACCAGTTTTCCTAAGTTTAGACTTAGGAAACATTAAAAAATAAGTTAATAATCTAATTAAGTCATTTTTAGGTGGAATTTCCAGAAATGATTTTTGGGTTTTGGAGATCTCATGTATTCCAACCTTTCTACCAAATTTTGTGGCTAGAACACATCCGATGCTACAAAAACTAACAATCTCAACAATCGATCTCAAGTGATGTTGAGATCTAATCTCAACCGTGAAATTCTAAATCATTTTGGAGATTAGGGTTGTGGATTGGTTAACAACTCAAGCTTATAAAAGAAATGTTAACTACGAGAGAAGACACATTAAGTTAGCACAAGACATTGAGAGGACATCTGAATGATTGAGTGGAGAAAGACTTCCATTCAATTATGTCGAGCTCAAAGAAGGTGCAAGGGGCAACAATGGAAATCCAAATCAGCAAAGCAAATAGAAGGATTTATCTAGGGATCGAACCATTTGATCGGCTCCATTTTATTGTTGTATGTATTTTCCTCGTTGGGCCATGTTACCCACCACCAATGGTTGACCCCAAAGGAGAATTTTTCTCCTATATTTGTATTTAGCCAGTAACCAACAACTCCTGACAGACACCAGTGTAGCCAATATTGTGCCAGATGTCTCCGCTCCCTAAGCCAGTCATATCTCCGCTCGCCCATTTTTCGAGATAGAATGTTTGAAGGTGGGACATCCAATCCTAAAGGTATGAATTTTCATTATGCAATCGGGTGCTTATGATTGTTTTCCTTGGGCACACTTTGGTATGGATTATTGGGCGACTTGGAAGAAGCAAGGGTTTAGACTATAGCCTTGTTCCCTCACCATAACTAGGGGCTTAATCCTCAACCCTAGTCCCGTGGGATCTCCCCTAATGGCTTACAGCTTTAGGATGGGCACTACTTGGGAGACCCTGAATTTTGGTAGCGTGTTCCCATTTTCCCATTCCACATTTTTCACTCCCCATCCCACATTACATGCCCTATTTCATCATCTTCCCTCTCTGGGTCAACATGGCCACTATGTCCACAAGGCTCGGTACTCCCCATCCCCTTGTCCACGTCTGGGTTGAGCTTGGAACAATGCCCCAGAGGTTGATGCAGCTAAAAAAAAGATAAAAGCATAATATGTCCACAAGCAAAAGGAAATAATAACACAAAATGCAAAAGATGGCCACAACAATAATATTTAGCAAGTGGGCAAAAGCCAAACATGAGCTCTACCAATTGGTGGGCAATGAACTACCCCATCTTAATGGGGTAATCACTATTATATCATACACATCTGTTGAATTTTCTAAGTCTATCCGTTACAAAATTAATCTGTATTCTGTTGGTTGCAACCTTCGGATCATGCTTCTCATCTTTGCCTTTCTTCTTGAGAGGACACTCTGTTGCGTAGTGACCGAGTTCACCACACCTGAAGCATTTGATCTTCGAGACATCCTTCTTCCGCCTCTGTTGCTCTTGTTGCCCCTTGGATGCGAGGGTTGCATTCTCTTCCTGCTCCTTAGGCTTCGACCCACTATTGTTGCTTCTGTCAAGTTTACACTCGACAAAGTCCCTTCTCAACTCCTCTTTCTTAAGAGCTGGCCATATTTCATCCCAGTTTGGCACGCCTTGCCCAGGATGCTCTGGACAAAGACTTGCTGAGGGCCAGTCTAACCATCTCGAAACCCTGAGGTGTTGACCCCATAGTTGCTAACTCATCTCGGGTCTCCTAAAGCTTCGTGAGAAATGGATCAATGCGTTCCGGCTTTTGCATTTGATCTCATCTTCTTCTCAAGTTACATCTTCGGTTGCTCGGAAGATCCCTGATACAGTGTAGACAATGCATCCCACATCTCCTTAGCAGTCCCTCTGCTAGCGATGTGACAAACTACATGATCCTTCAACCTGTCTAGGATGATCCTCTTTGTCTTTGTCGTATCTCCCTTGTACTTCTTGAGCGGATCTAGATCCGAGGGTTCAGCCACCACGTTGTCAACATAAACTTTGAAAAATTCTAATCCAAAAGGCACGACATCCTTGCCTTCTAGATCACATAGTTGGAATCACAATCCAACCTATCATGAACTCTCAATCCACTAGTTTCCATCTCTACCAAATAGAAAGTTGAATGACCTCCTCTCTCCTCTATGTTGTTGTTGGGTTAGCCTACGCACTCCCTGCTAGAGTCAGTAGATCTGTTGCTCCTTGTTGCTCCTCCACTGACGAGAATTCGGACTCCTTGGCTGGAAGCCTTCTGAGGAAGAATTCCCTCAACTGTGTCTCTCTCTTCCCTCTGACATTTTTCTACCCAACAACTGCTTGCAGAAAACTGCATCCCACCAGAAAACCTCTTTGTTGAAGCTACTGTTGTGTTTCTCCCTCTACCGCTGACAGATTTCGATCTGGAAATCTTACCTCTCTGTCGACTCACTCAAAAAGAGATTTACCTCGAAAATCTAGCCCTCCGGGCCAAAACTTCACAAACCCTCTAGGGATTTGAATTGTTGCCTCTGCAAGAAATTTCGAATTCCCTTCTTCCTTCAACATTGGCTCTTCCGACTCTGTTCTTCTTGCTTCACATGCAGCTTTGATACCATGTGAAAATTTGGATGCCCAAATTTCTACTGCAGCAACTGATAATATTCCTCCTACTAGTTAACTTACATGAACAAGTTATTTGCAATTTTCTACGACAAACATTAAAATACATACATTGCAACCTACACCATTTAAATTTATAAGCGAAAATAAGAAACTAAATGAGAAATAGATACAACACAATGACACCGTTATTTTTGGACAAATGTCCCCGAAAAAAACCAATGCGGGAAAATTGGTGAAGCTCTGAGGGTTTTATTATTATGCAGTAGTAAATCTAAATAGAAACTTTGGATGCCTTACTGGCTATCCAGTACAGAGAATATTGTTGATTTGGGGTAGCACCGAATGTGCTCTAGCCATGAAAATTGGTGGAAAGGCTAAAGCACATGAGATCTCCAAGACCCAGAACTGGTTTGGGCAAATTCTATCCAGTTTAGGGGATATTAAAATAATTAATATTTTTAATGGAGTTCCTAAGTCTAAACTTGTGGAAAATAAAATATTGATGGGTATTAATATAAAACTAGGTTAGAAGGTTCCAAATGACATGGATCAAGCCAAATCTAATCTTAACTGTTAATTAGAGATGTAATCTCGGTCGTTGAAGGACCAACACGAAAAGCATAAAAAGAGGCTTGAGGGTCAATTGGAGAATACATTAGAGTGATCAGTCATTCAATTTTCTAGAGCGGAGTTTGCTATGAAAAGTCGAATCAATGATCAGTTTGCAGCGAGGGGCAGTGAGTACTGGAGAGAAAGACAGAGATAGTGCCGAAAGACCAGTGCAAAAGCAGAGAGAGGCAAACGCTGATCCAGAGATAGCCACGAAGAGCCAGAAGGGATTGCGCAGAGTCCAGAAGGCCCTGTGTCATCCACGTAGAGGGCAGCAGGAGTGACGCAGAGGGTCGTAGAGGTTGCGCAGTGCCTCAGAGAGCTAATGCAGAGGGTTCTACGCTGGCACTGAGGCCAGGTGGACTGACGCTGAGCTTCAGTTGTGCTGGAGAGGGTTTCGTAGGGCAAATTTTCTGAATATCTGCTTCCAAATAGAGAGGTATTACTGCCGGATTATTTTCCCTGTCGGGTGAGCCAGTTTGGCACCCAGTTGTACTCAAGGATAGACTGCATAATAAAATAACCCTCAGAATTGTTGCACTGGTTTTCCCAAGTTGGGTTTTTCCGAGGACGAGTTGTCCAAAAATAATGGTGTCACTTGTGTGTTTGCTATTTCTTTCAGATGTTGATCTGTAGATGGTTGAGACTCTATTCTATTTATTTCGTTATTTATATGTTGAAATAACTTGTTCGTAATTAACAAGTACGAGAAATAAACCAAAGAATACAGATAAAATTTCTAACGGGTGGTACTTAGAAATTTCAACATGGTACCAGAGCATGGTTGCAGATCACAAGAGAGCTGAAGGCACCAGCTAAAGCAGAGCATTTGCAGTAGAAACAGTTGTCCCAAGTAACAGAAGTTGTTCCTAGCAAAACGTGGCGGAGAAGGGTTGATGCAGAGGGACTGTGTCATCAGTTCGAGCTAGAGAGAGTTCAACGCAGAGGCTGAGGAGGGCAAAAAAATGCTCATGAAGAGCCACGCAGAGACCAGGAGGGTTGGCGTAGTTGGTTTGGGGAGCATTTCAACGAGTGCCAGGATTGCGCAGAGCCTAGAGGCTTGGTCCTTCAGTTGCTGAGGCTTAGGAAGCTGTGGGCAGTTTGCAGTGAGTGAATTTGGTGGGGTGTTGTTGTTGCCCAGACAAAACAGTACCTAACAGGGCAAAACCAAGGTAGAGAGAGTTGCTACCAAGGCGGAATTCTAGCAAAGGAATCCAGATCAGTGTTGCAGGTGCATAGGAGATCGGAGAGGTGCGACTCAACGGTTGGAAGGTAGATTTCCAGGAGGGAAATCGAGACTCAGAGGGAGTCGAAGAGAGAATTTCCAGAGGGAAGTAGAGACTCGGAGGAGTCGCAAGGAAGAGCAGAGAGATGGCCATGAATGGACTGAGGGATCAGGATAGGCTGGAATGGGCGTCCAACTTTGTGGTCTGGAAGGCTAGGATCTTGTCCATTCTAAATAGACATTGCATCAAGGCCTTCGCCTTGAGAACAATGGTTATCCCAGTTGACCCGGCTGATAATGAAAAGTACGACGAGGCAATGGCCAAGGCGAAATGCATCATCCTTGATGGGGTCAAGGATCATGTGGTCCAACATATTGCCGAGAAGGGTATGGCAAAGGACATGTGGGACACCTTGAAGACATTGTACCAGCATACTTCCGTGTAGAGGAAGATGTTACTTGAGAATCAGCTGCGGTCATACCAGATGCAGATGGGAGAGTAGATAGATCACTTCCGCGGTAGATTGAAGGAGATCCAAGACCAACTAACTTCCATAAGGGCCAAGTCGGATCAGGAGTTGATGGTGAGGACCGCTCTAAACGCAGTCTCCGAGGAGTGGGAGACATTCGTCCAGAGCATTTTGGGCAGGGCGAATCTTCCAAACTGAGAAGAATTGTGGGCGGCTCTTCGCCAAGAAGAGATCAGACGGCTGTCCAAGATGGGAAGTAGCAGCAAAGGAGTCCAGATCAAGAAGGAAGAGGAAGAGGATGCAACTCTAGCATCTGCGAGGAAGTAGGAGGAAGAAAAAGGACCTCTCCAAGGTAAAGTGCTTCAACTTTGGGGAACTAGGGCATTATGCGAACTAGTGTCCGAGGAAGAAGAACAAGGGAGAGGCATCTGACTCCAAGGCAGCGCCAGCGAAAGCGGAAAAGGAGGTAGAGGAGGATGAGGATTGTGCCATGAGTGCTCACGTACCTCTAGAGAAGAGGTGGGGAGACATCGAACTGTAGTCAAGAGGACTACATGCGATGAAGGGCAGGATCCTTGAGGTACCCAAACTCTTGGATTATACCTTGCTACGAGAGCCCCGAAGAGAGAGTAGCAGGACTAGCGGATGCCGGTAGAAACGAATGTGGATGAAACGGTAGAGAGTGCTACAGTACAGTAGTCTCGGGCAGCGCAGAGCTAGTAGGTTGCAACAATACGAGAGGCACAGAGGAGGTTGCAGCAGTGCAAGATGGCACAGAGAGGTTTGCAGCGGTGCGAGAGGCACGGAGTTGTTGCAACAGCGCAGAGGCTGTAGAGGGAGCACGAGATAGCGAAAGAGAGAGCTTCAACATCGAGAGTGTTTCTAGCCTGATAGGGATGTTAGTAGTTGGGTGGATTAGTTACTTACTTCTCAGTAACTGAGCTGCAGTGCAGTAGCAGTTAGCAGTAGCACGATGCAGCATGACAAGAGGGGGTTGCAGTGCAGATGCAGTGTTGGGTGAAAGGACCAACAGCAGCACGGATGCAGAGGGAGCTGTCGTCGGGATGCAGCAATGGCAGTGGCAGAGCCATGGGCAGCAGTACAAGATGCAATAATGCAGAGGATGTTGAGCGGGGAGGCCTAGCATCAACACAGGTACCGGTGCCATATAATCAAAGTGATGCTCAGTGTGGAGTAATATTAGAGCACAATCCTCGCTAAGAGGGAGTGTTGATTTGGGATAGCATCGGATGTGCTCTAGCCATGAAAATTGGTGGAGAGACTAAAGCACATGAGATCTCCAAGACCTATAAATGGTTTGGGGAGTTCCTAAGTCTAAACTTAGTAAAAATAAAATATTAATGGGTATTAGTATAAAATTGGGTTAGAAGGTTCCAAATGACATGGATCAAGCCAAATCTAATCTTAGCCATTGATTAGAGATGTAATCTCGGTCGTTGAAGGACCAATAGGAAAAATATAAGAAGAGGCTTGAGGGTCAGTTGGAGAATACACCAAAGTGATCAGTCATTCGATTTTCTAGAGCAGGGTTTGCTAAGAAAAGTCGAATCAATGATCAGTTTGTAGCGAGAGGCGGTGAGTACTGGACAGAGAGGCATAGATCGTGCCGAGAGACCAGCGCAGAAGCAAAGAGAGGCATACGCTGAGCCAGAGGGAGCCACGCAGAGCCAGAAGGGGCTATGCAGAGGCCAAAAGGGCTTGTGTCATCCATGCAAAGGGCAGCAAGAGTGACGCAGAGGGCCATAGAGGTTGTGCAATGCCTCAGAGGGCTGACGCAGAGGGTTTTAGGCTGACGCTGAGGCCGGGTGCGCTGACGCTGAGCTTCAGTTGTGCTGGAGAGGGTTTTATGGGGCAGATTTTCTGAATATCTGCTTTCGAATAGAGAGGTATTACTGTTGGATTATTTTCTCTGTCGGGTGAGCCAGTTTGGCACCCACTTGTACTCAAGGATAGACTACATAATAAAATAACCCTCAGAATTGCTGCACCGTTTTTCCCAAGTTGGGTTTTTCCGAGGACGAGTTGTCCAAAAATAATAGTGCCACTTGTGCGTTTGCTATTTCTTTCAGCTATTGATAAGTAGATGGTTGAGATAGTATTGTGTTTATTTTGATATTTATATGTTTAAATAACTTGTTCGTAATTAACAAGTAGGAGAAATAAACCAGAGAATACAGATAAAATTTCTAACGGGTAATACTTAGAAATTTCAACAAATATCACTCGGCAAAAGAAATTAGTGAGATTATCTCACTCTACACTATAAGTCGTGGCTAATCCGGCAATTGAAACAACAAGTCCTAAACTAATTCTGCGTTGTCCCTACGCAATCACTGCTTGGGCCTGTGCCACTGCCTCTGAGGAACTACGTCACTTCCTCTACTGGATCGATTTTCTCTCAGGAGCCTCGATTTCATCTCTCCAGGCTCATAGCATTGAACTCCCAACAAAATTTTAGATTTTTGCACTAAAAACACTGCGCTGCTCTACGTGATCCCTTCGTGGCTCTGCGTCACCCTCACTAGGCACTGTGTTGTCTCCTCTGCGTCTTTCTTTGCCTCTCTGCTACGTATTCTTGGCTCAGGAAAAGATTCTCCAACCAAAACTATCTCTGCCCCTCTCTGCATGATCACCACAAAATCACTGTGCTGCTCTAGCCTCAGCAATTCGATCTGACTGATCAACTCAGTGTGTTCTCCAAGTGCCCATCAATCCTTCTCTTATAATTCGCTCACTAATCAATAAACAGCCCAGATTAGATTCTAATCAATGGCTAGGATCATATTCATTTGATCTCCGCCTTCTTCTAAAAGTTACACCTACAATTTAGATTAATACCCATTAATTATTTTAATTTCCTAAGTTTAGACTTAGGGTCCCATTAAAAATAATTAATTATTTTAATAAAACTGTCTCCGGGTGGAATTTCCGAAAACGATTTCTAGGTATTGGAGAATGCATGTGTCTATGCCTCCTTGCAAAATTTGAGACATAGAGCACATTCGATGCTACCAAAAATCAATAGTGGGAGCTTCTAACAAAGGGTTTGGAAGCATTTTGGAGGTGATTCAAGCAACAAGTAAGTGCATTTTGCTTCTAGTTTTTTTGCATTTTTACTACAGCGATTTGCATGTGCATTTTTTTTACAAGGTTGTGCATTTTTTCTTTATTTTTTTACAACATTCGTGGCTCAATCAAAGGTAGCAAGCAAGGGGCAAAGGAAGAGGAAGAATGTCCTCACTGGTGATGCACCTCCTCTTCCAATTTCATCAAGGTCTGCAAGTGTTCCCTCTATTCGAAGTGGGGCTGCAACAGCAACTCCAAATGTTGAGGGATGAATGAATTTAGAAAGATAGCAGGCTCAAGAAAACAAATATCCCTTGCAGAAGTATGTCATAAGAGATCAAGGATCAGGCAACAAGTAAAAGTGGGGAGGCAATGTTGCTCGAAAATGTAACTATTGTAACAATCATTTCAAGAGCACTTATTACCATGTGAAAGCTCATTTTTTGGCCTTACTAGGTTGTGGAATTGCAGCATATACACAGGTGTTTTTAGCTAAGAGGAAAGAAATGGTAACAGACGCCAATGTTGGTGTGGCAACGGTGGCTACATCATCTAAACAAACAAGAATGGTGATCCCCTTCATTTCTTGAGGAAAAGCAACAACAAATTTCCATTTGATAGTTTTGGTGGGCATGTGGGTCAAGCAACAAAAAGAAAGGCAGTGGCACTTGGTCCAATGGACAAGATTTTTCAGAAAGAGAGATGGGAAGAGCTTGATCTTACCATTGCATTTTTTTCTATCAGAACTTCATATCCTTTAATGTTGCACACTCACCTTTATTTCTTGAGATGTGTCGAGCTCTAACTCAAGGGGCTCCATCAGGGTATGTGCCTCCTAGGTTAGAGAAGCTTAGAACCACATTGTTGACTAAGGCAAAGAAAGAGGTGGACAAAATGCTTGAGCCCATTAAACCAGCATGGCCAACATCTGTTGAAGTTTCTAAGTTTACTTAGAAACCCTCCATGCACTTTATCTGATTTATTCCTATGTACTTATTATTTTCCTTAACAAGTTATTTACAATTTAAATACTGAAAATAAACATTAGTGCATGCTCAACATATTACAGATCAGCAACTAAAAGAAACAAGAACAAACACACCATATAACACCATTATTTTTGGACTAATGTCCCCGAAAAAACCCAATGTGGGAAAACCGGTGCAGTTACCTGAGGGTTTTTTTATTAAGCAATATCAGAGTACAATCTGGGTGCCGAAACTGGCCTACCCAACAAATAATTTCCTTGGGAGTAATACCTCTCAGTTTCTGAAAAATCTATTAGCTGAAATCCCAGATAATCCTTCCGGCAGCTACTCAGCACCAATCTGCCCCAGAAACCCCAGCATCTGCCCAATCTGGACTATGTCAGCCTCTCCTAGCCTAGAGTTGGCCCTGCGTCAACCTCTCTTGGCCTGCGTCAGCCCCAAGAGGCCCTGCATCAACTCTCTGAGCCTCTGCGTCAGCTACACTGGCCCCTCTGGCGCTCTGTGTAGCACTTAGCTTTCTCTGCATGGCCCTGCGTGAGCACTGGCTACTCCTGCGTCTTTCTCTCTGGCTACTCTACTGCATTCCCGGCACTATCTTTGCCTCTCTGTTTCTGTGTACTCAATGCCCCTCAGCTGCTCTCCGATCACTGATTCCCCGCTCTAGAGAATAGAATGACTAATCACTATGGTGTCTTCTCCAAATGACCCTCAAACCTCCTCTTATACTTTTCTTGTTGACATATCAACGGTCGAAATTAAGTCCCTAATCAACGGCTAAGATTAGATCTGGCTTGATCCATGCCTTTTGGACCATTCTAACACATATTCATATTAATACACATTAATATTTTATTTTCCCCAAGTTTAAACTTAGGGACTCAAATAAAAATATTAATTATTTTAATATCTCCTAATCTGTTTAGAATCTATCCAAACCCTTTCTAGGTATTGGAAATCTCATGTGCCCCAACCTCTCCACCAAATTCTGTGGCTAGAGCACATCTGATGCTAACCCAAATCAACACTCCCTCTTAGCGAGGACTGTGCTCTAGCAATACTCCTCACTGAGTATTTACTATGATCATCCGGCATCGGTACCTATGCTGATGCTAGCCCTTCCTGCACAACATCCTCTGCACTATTGTATCATGTACTGTTGCCCATGGTTCTGCCACTGCCACTACTACATCTGTAGGAAAACTCCCTCTGCATCCATGTTGTTGCTGGTCCTTTCTCCCAGCACTGCATCCGCGTTGCACCTCCTCTCATCATGCTGCCAATTGTTGCACTGCAACTCATTTACTGAGAAGCAAGTAACTGATCTCCAAACCTGACCTCCCTGTTGGGCTAGAGACACCCATTGATGTTGAAGCTCCCTCTGCCGCTAACAAGTGCTCCCTCTCTGACCTCTGCGCTGCTGCAACAACTCCTTGCATATCGTACCATTGGACACCTCTCTGTGCCATCCTGCACTGGTGCAACACTCCTGTGCCTCTTGCACTGCTGCAGCCTGCTAGCCTCGCACTGTCTCAGGACTCCTGCATTTTAGCTCTCTCTGTGGCTCCATCCGCATCCATCTCTACTCGACTCAACCAATCCTGCTACTCCTCTTCGAGGCTCCCATAGCAAGGTCTAATCCAAGAGCTTGGGTACCTCGAGGATCCTGCCCCTCATCGCCTGTAGTTTGCCTGACTATAGCTCGATGTCTCCCCACTTTCACTCAAGTAGTACGTGTGCACTCATGGCATAGTCATCCTCTGTCAAAACTTCCTTCTCTGCCCGTGTTGGCACTGCCTTAGTCTCGGAAGACTCTCCCTTACTTTTCTTCCTTGGACACTAGGTCGCATAATGACCCAACTCCCCATAGTGGAAGCACTTGATCTTGGAGAGATCTTTCTTCATTTGCTTCTCCTGCTTTCCCTCAGATCTTAAGGCCACATCTTGCTCCTTCTGCTTGACTTTGATCCCCTTGCTGCTGCTACCCCTCTTCGACTATCGTCTAATCACTTCCTAGCAAAGAGCTGCCCACATCTCGTCCCAAGGTGGAAGTGTCCCTCTACCCAGTATACTCTAGAGAAATACTTCCCAACCTTTTGAGACAACATTCAGGGTTGTCCTCACCATTAACTCTTGATCCGGTGTCGCTCCTATAGTAGTCAACTGGTCTCGGATCTCATTTAGTCCTCTGAAGAAGGTGTCAATTGATTGTCCCTTCTTCATCTGATACAACCTCATTTGATTCTCAAGCAACATTCCTCTCTGCACAAAAGTATGCTAGTATAGCTTCTTGAGAGCCTCTCACATCCCAAATTCCATTTCCTTCTCGGCTATATGTGGTACTACATGATCCTTGACCGCGTCAAGGATAATGCTCTTGGCCCTCGCCATTTCCTCCTCGTACCTGTCATTATCACTGGGGTCGACTGGGACAGCTATTACCTTCAAGGCGAAGTTCTTGACACAATTCCTGTTAAGCACTAATAAGAATTTAGCCTTCTAGACGGCGAAGTTCGATGCTCCGTCCAGTCTATCCTGGTCTCTTACCCCGTGTAGTGCCATGATGCTCCTCTACTTCCCTCCTGGAAGTTCTCTATTCGACTCCTCTGAGTCTCTACTTTCCGTCTGGAAGTTCTCTTCTGGACTCCCTCTGAGCCCTGATTTCCCTTGTGAAAATCCTTCTGCTGCTTGTCGAGATGCCCCCTACTCTGATCATCTTGTGCAACTACACTGCTGATCCAGGTTCCTTGGCTAGAAACCCTTTGTAACAACTCCTCTAGCCCTGCTCTGTCAGGTATTGTTCTAGCTACAGTACATCACTAGCTCCACTCTGCAATATTCCCGCAGCCTTCTATACCCTAGAAATTGCCTCTATATGAACTGCGTCAGCCCTCGGATGCCCTGCGTCAGCCCTATGGACCTTTGCGTCAACAACGCTAGCCTCTCTGAGGCTCTACGCAGCTCCCGACTTCCTCTGTGTGGCCTTGGCTGGCTCTGCGTCACACTCCTTGGCTTTTGCAATGCTAGAAACAACTTCTGTCACCTTGGGACAGTTGTTTTCTGCTGCTATTGGTCTGCTCGGCTGATGTATTTTAGTCCTCCTGTGATCTGCAATCACCCTCTGATACCATGTTGAAGTTTCTAAGTTTACTTAGTTAGAAACCCTCCACGCACTTTATCTGATTCATCCCTACCTACTTGTTATTTTCCTTAACAAGTTATTTACAATGTAAATACTGAAAATAAACACTAGTGCATGCTCAACATATTACAGATCAGCAACTAAAAGAAACAAGAACAAACACGCCATATGACACCATTATTTTTGGACTAATGTCCTCGGAAAAACCCAATGTAGGAAAACTGGTGCAGCTATCTGAGGGTTTTCTTATTAAGCAATATCAAAGTACAATCTCGGTGTCGAAACTGGCCTACCCAACAGAGAATTTCCTTGACAATAATACCTCTCAGTTTCTGACAAATCTACTGGCTAAAACCCCAGATAATCCTTCCGACAGCTACTCAGCACCAATCTGCCCCAGAAACCCCAGCATCTGCCCAATCTGGACTGCGTCAGCCTCTCCTAGCCCAGCATTGGCCCTGCGTTAGCCCTAGGAGGCCCTGTGTCAGCTCTTTGAGCCTCTGCATCAGCTACGCTGGCCCCTTTGGTGCACTATGTAGCACATAGCTGCCTCTGCGTGGCCCTGCGTGAACACTGGCTGCTCTTGCGTCTTTCTCTTTGGCTGCTCTGCTACTATCCTAGCACTATCTCTGCCTCTCTGTTTCTCTGTACTCAATGCCCCTCAGCTGCTCTCCGATCATTGATTTTATCTCTCTTGGCAAACCCCGCTCTAGAGAATAGACTGACTGATCACTCTGGTGTCTTCTCCAAGTGACCCTCAAGCCTCCTCTTATACTTTTCTTGTTGACATATCAATGGTCAAGATTAAGTCCCTAAGCAATGGCTAAGATTATATCTGGCTTGATCCATGTCTTTTGGACCATTCTAACACAGATTCATATTAATACGCATTAATATTTTATTTTCCCTAAATTTGGACTTAGGGACTCCATTAAAAATATTAATTATTTTAATATCCCTTGATTTGTTTAGAATCTGTCCAAACCCTTTCTAGGTATTGGAGAGCTCATGTGCCCCAACCTCTCCACCAAGTTTTGTGGCTAGAGCACATCTGATGCTACCCCAAATCAACAACATCTAGGGTTAGTATTGTTTTTGATGGATGGACTCTTACAACACACTACTAACTCATCAACTTCATGGTGTCTTCCTTGAATGGACTAGTTTTCTTGAAATCAGTGGATGCACTTGAACAATACAAGGATGCACAATATATTGGTGAGTTATTCATTAAAGTTATTGAAAATGTAGGTGTTGATTCTTGTGTGCAAATCATTACAGACAATGTGCCTATTTGCAAGGTTGTTGGCATGATTGTGGAAGCTAAATATCCACAAGTATTTTGGATGCTTTGCATTGTCCATTCCTTGAATTTAGCACTTAAATCTATTTCTTTTGATGTGTCTTAGATTGGAAGCATTATTGAGGATGCACCGCATATCTGCAACTTTGTACAAAATCATACAAATGCCCTCACAATCTACAAGGAGTACACCTATCCATCATTGTTAAAGATTGCAGATACATGGTTTTCCTCTTCATTCATCACGTTGAAGAAGTTGAGGGAGGTCAAGACCACTCTTGGGGCCATGGTTATTTCAAAGTTTTGGTCTTTTTGGAAAAAGACAGATCAAACAGCCTCAAAAAGAGTCAAGGACATAGTGTTAGATGATGCTTAGTGGGACAGGGTAGACCTTACTATTAAGATCATGGACCCTATCATTGTTTTGCTATGATTTGTATATACAGACCAACCCATCCTAAGAGAGGTTTATGAGGGATGGGATTCCATGATTGAGTCTGTAAGGAACATTATTTTATAGAATGAGTGTCCTAAGTATGAGACATCATCAGAGGCCTTCTTCACCACCATATAGGATATTCTTGTAAACAGATATGACAAGAATTGCACACCTTTGAATTTTTTGGCTCACTCATTGAACCCAAAATACTACAACGATAGGTGGCTGAATAGTGGACCTTCGTGCATATTCCCTCCTCACATTGATGGTGAACTTTCATGGGGGGGAAAGATTCCATTGAGGAGGATATTTTAGGACAGAGCATCCCTTGATGAGGTGGAGGATGCCTTTGCAGAGTTTTCCACTGGCACTAGGTAATTTGCAGCCTATGATGTGATTAGAGACAAGGGGGCTAAGAAGCCCTATTCTTGGTGTTCAACTCATGGGGCAACAAGCCCTCCTCTACAACAACTAGTCATGAGACTCCTCTCTCAAGTGACTTCATCCTCTTGTTGCGAGAGGAATTGAAACACATATGGGAATTTGCTTAGTGTCAAGAAGAGCAGGCTTGAGAAGTCCAGGGTAGAGACAATGGTGTATGTGCACACCAACCTTTGTCTTATTTACAGGTAGAGGGATGAGTGGTTGAAGGGAAAGACAAAGACGTGGGATGTCTTTCCTGATGATATTGGTTTAGACAGCAATGTTGAGTTGGCATTGGCCAACTTGGATCTTAATGACCCAATGCTAGAGCCTGACACTTTTGATGATAGTGATACTCTTGAGGGGTCATCCTCCACACCAGTAGATGCAAAGAATATATTGGATATATAGGAGGAGGATGCAACAGAGGAGAGCAATGGTGACCATGAGAGTGGTGTTGATTTTGATGATGATATTGATGATTGATGAGCTACCTACTACCTTGTAGACTTGTAGTTGTTTTGTATTTGCTATTTCTATTTGCCATTGGTATTGCTACTAGCTATGTAACACATTTTGATTTTGACGACTTAATTAGAAAACTACAGTTTCTTGTCTTTCTTTGATTGGATCATTAATGAATCAGTCACAATTCTATTTGAATGCATAATGTTACTTTGTAAAACTTACAAATTTTAAATTTACAACGTAGAATCTAGATCTATGTCTGAATTTGTATCATGAATGAAAATTTAAGTAAGAAATATCTATTTAGTATTATTTTTTAATATATATATTAATAAAATAATATATAATGTGTCCTACATGTCCTGTTCTGAGGGGTCAACGTGCCCGTGTCGGACACTCAAATTTTCATGTCCTGTGTGTCTCGTGTCCCCGTGTCAAGTGACTTATCTCTCAGGTTACTTCATCCTCTTGTTGCATGAGGAATTGGAGCACATATGGGAATCTGTACAGTTTGAAGAAGAGAAGGCTTGAGCAGTCCAAGGAAGAGATAATGGTGTATGTGAACACGAACCTTCATCCTATCCAAATAAGGAGGGACAAGTGGTTGAAGGAAAACAAAAAGATGTGGAATGTGTTTCCTGATGATATGGGTTTGGACAGTAGTGTTGAGTTGGCATTGGCCAACTTGGATCTTAAAGAATCGGTGATAGAGCCAATCACTTTAGATGATGGTGATCCTCTTAAGGTGTCATCCTCAACACCAATAGATGTAGAGATTAGAATGGATATAGAGGACGAGAACGGAGGAGAGCAATGGCAGTGATGTTGATTTTGATGTCATTGACATGGGCAACTATTAACAACGATAAACTATGGTTCTAGTATCTACCCTGCTTTGTATTTGCCATTTGCGTTCCCACCTATAGTAGCAGTGACGTAGTATCTATGAAATACATTTTGATTTTGGTGACTTAATGAAATAAATGCAGTTTATGGTTTTAATTTTATGTGTTTGTCAAGTTATCGTCATCAATGTATTACTAGTTGTATGTATGATTGAATTTGTATCATCATCATGTGAATATTTTAGTTTCTAAATTGAACAATTGTCTATATTTCATATAACATTTCATGTGTCCTATTCTAAGGGTTGTTGTGTCACATGTCAGATACTCGTATCTCGATGTCCCATGTTATCGTGTCAGGTGACTTGGGTAATACTCTATGTTGCAGGAAACGTGGTATAGAAGTCCGTTTCCGTACGGAAATGGGTACGAAACGCGGAAACGCGTTTGGTACAGCCGTGAAACGCGTTTCCGGATGTACTGCCACGTTTCTCGAAATGGAAACGTGGCCAGTACGGCCAAAAACGCGTTTCAGGGCCGTACAACCCACGTTTCCTCATTAACTTGTGGTTTTTTTAATTTGTTTTTTAATTTACTTTTAGGGTATGTTAATGACTTCTTGTTGCTTCTAGATGCGTGTCTAAAATTATAAAAGTGAATTTTTGGCCTAGTGTTGATATGTAGTTCATCAAGAAGTTTGAGGGATATGCAGTTCATGGTAATGTTCAATTCTTAAAGTAAAAGTGATATTCTCCTTTATTTTTCATTTTCATCCTTTTACTTAAATTTTTAACATTACCATGAAATGACTCAGGATGTTTGAGAGTGGTTTCGCCTTCATTGGATTTCATATGAAGAAAGTAGAATTTTAGATCTCACTCAAAATCCAGCAGACTTATTTGTTTTTCAGGATTTCAGGATTGAGGGGATTGCAATGTTTCCATTGGATTTTATCATGTACTAGGGTATGGAACTTGTATTTAATCAAGAGAACCAAGCCCTCTATGCAGGGAAAACTCCCAATAATCAAGAGCATGTAGGGTACTAGGGTATGAAACTTGTATTTAATCAAGAACACTAAGGTCGTTCGACTATGTAGGAGGAGACTCCCAATACAACAGTGGTCCTTCTAAAGAATGGGATGTGGATGCAGAAAATCCTAATTTGGATCTCTCTCTTGCAGCGTTATAGTCTTTATTGTACTTGCAGCCTCATATATTAATATAAATAAAGGCTGATTTTGAGATTTGGATATATAATAAAGGCTGCTTTTGGATACTCCGATATTTTTATTTTCATTATGTGATCATTCATGAGTAAATGT
>APFE031248453.1:21429-40300 GCA_000404065.3 Pinus taeda
TCCTAATATATATATATATATATATATATATATTCGTGTTTCCCCGTTTCCAAAATTTGGGGAGGTCGCGTTTCATATCGCTTCCCGTTTCGGAAACTCGTACCCGTTTCCCCGTTTCGTGCAATTTAGGTAATACTTAATCTAAAGTCAAAATATTCACTAATTTAGAGAGTAACAATGGAAATATCTAGGAAAATACATACAATGATTTGCATTAATTGCAAATTCCCTTCAAACTTTAATAAAAACAAAATGATTGTAGGAAAAATATAAAAGTTATAATATTTATTTACAATTTCACATGTGCTACATGCTTCAAGAAAAAGGTAGAAATAGAGAACACACCAACCACATTTCTGCATGTTGCACATAATATGGATATACAGCTAATCTAGGTACAAGCACTTTCCCCATCTCCAAGGTAACTTTTGCCAAATGTTGTATATGAGGCCAAGGAGCCTACAATGTACAAAACAATGGGATCAACAACATGAATAAAGCTAATAATGATTAAATAATATTAGTATCAACCATTCCAACAGTTTAGTGAATGTAAGAAACTCAGCACGATACTACAGTACAGCTACTTTGCATTAATCACTAAAACGGAAATAACCATTTGCTACAATTTTTTAGTAAAACGTCTTAAGTGACTACTATAGCATTAAAAAGGCTAGGGTCGGCATAATATTATAAGAAATATTGATAACAAAAATGCGTTGTAATAATATAAATCCAAGTTACAATAAAGTACACTATAATTAATATATAAATACTATTAGTAATAAAAGAAGGAATTATGAATAATTGACTCTCTATGAATAGGCACATCGTATGGATGCATTTGTATAAATAAAGAACCATACACTGTACCAACATGATTCATCAATTAATATACATGTTTTATACTTTATTATATCTTCACTTATTACTTTCTAAGTGGTATTAAAACAACACTCATCCTGGGAACTTCTGCATAGATGTCTCTTTATAAATAGTCACATCCTTTGGATGCATTTCTATAAACAGTTGTATATTTTGCATCATTATGATTCATCAATCAATAAATATATTTATATTTCAGTGAATCTTCCATTTTCACTTCCATGAGGTACCATATTAATAATCATCCTGGAAACTTCGACTGCACACATCCCAACGAGGTATCTGCACCAATGTTGCACACATCCCTAAAGATCATTGCTATAGGTACCATTCCTGAAGACCATGGTTATGATGTTGTGCACAAGTTTCTAGGTTGTATAGCATTATGAAAACATCATAATTTCGAACGTTAGATTACCCCTACTAGACACAAATTTCAAGGTTGTACTGTTGCATGAAAATGGCACAATTCCATAGTTACTGTTGTACCCTGTGTATTAATTCCTGCCAAATGACTAGGAAACCCAACCCATACTGATCCACTCTATCTCGAGACCTAAGGGACAGAATTACTACTTAACTGATCTTAGATTTTGTTACCAAGCTCTTGTTACTAAGAAATCTGATTTTGCTTCTACCATGCATATCAAGTCATGAGTTTGTATCAACTTAGAAAATATTCTATCTGGTTGGACAGGATTTAGTGATTTATTTAGTGGATGACCCTCCATGGATTCACCTATATAAGCTGCAGCTAGAATTGCAAAGATCAGGGATTGAATACTGTTCGTAAATATTCCCAGGAACAAAATCCAAAACTACGTATCCACTTATTGGTTCAATGAAGCAATCAACATGTAGCCTTGATAAATTCAACTGCCCTACAAATTACAACGTAGTCATTTGCATAACAAGATGAGGAAGATGATAATTCAGAATTTGAACTCCCTTATTTACTTAACAATCTGCATCAATACAACGGTGCACACAATATACAAGATAGAGATTATGAACAAGAAATGGAAGAATATGCTAGTTCATTCAATATTGATAAAACTTATAATATTGACCTCTGTTGATTTGGGATAGCATCGGATGTGCTCTAGGCCTCAAATTTTGCAAGGAGACTTGGGCACATGTATTCCAAAGAACCCAGAAATCGTTTTCGGAAATTACACACAGAGGCAATTTTATTAAAATAATTAATATTTTTTAATGGGCCCGTAAATCTAAACTTAGGAAATTAAAAATATTAATGGGTATTAATCTAATTGTGGGTGTAACTTCTAGAAGAAGATGAGGATCAAGCTAAAATGATCTTAGCCATTGATTAACTTTTAATCTGGGTTGTCGAATGTCAACGAGAAGATTATTTAAGGAAGCTTGAGGGTCATTTGGAAAACACACTGAGAGATCAAGAGATTGAATTCCTAAAGGAAATTAAAAATATTAATGGGTATTAATTTAATTGTGGGTGTAACTTGTAGAAGAAGACAAGGATCAAGCAAAAATGAAATTAGTCATTGATTAGCTTTTAATTTGGGTCGTTGAATGTCAACAAGAAGATTATTCAAGGAAGCTTGAGGATCATTTGGAAAACACACATAGAGATCAAGAGATCGAATTCCTGAAGTGAGAAGTTCTCAAGAGGAAATTATGATCAAGTAGATTTCTTGCAATGAGGGCAATGAGTATCAGGAAGAAGGAAGTTTTTCTAGGCCAGAGAGTACAAGGCAGAGAGAGGGCAGAACGACGTCCAGAGAGAGGCAGACATTGGCCCATGCCCTGAACATTGTCACATCTTGCCTATACAATTTGGGTGACAACAGAGTCCAAATGGGACTTTGACACGATCAATAATATTCTTTATCATAAAAAGACCTAAAAGCACAAAGAACATGCTTTTGACTCAAACTTGAGTATGAAACCCATACTCCAAAAATAAAATATAATTCCTTTTTTTCTTTTATAAAGAATATACAATGTCATGATTACAATGAAGACCGAACCTAGTTACAATTTTCAACAGGAGCACCTATAGTTCATCCATAGCATCAAAAGAAATAGATTAAATCTCAACCAGTGAAAGAGCATGGTTTATGTTCAATACAGCTTGAGATTGTTGTTTCATTACTAGTAAGAGGAAAAGATAGATAAAAACTTGAAGATCCAGGACACCAATCCTTTGGAGGATGAAGTATTGTTTTTAGAGCAATTGGATAATGCTCTTATGGATGGTGATGATCATGTTGAGATACCACCCCCATCCACTATCGTGGTCCCATGTATAGGACTCTATCTGCAACACTAAGAGGCCTCATCAATTTCCTCCACATCTTCTTTTCCATATTTTTGTCCTGCTTTAGCTCCATTACCACCACGTGGAGGCCCACACAACAGCCATGGCGTGCAAAGAGAAAAGAATAGTAGATAGAATCGCAGATATTAAAATAACAGTTTCTCCTTTTTCACTACATTATATGCAATAGATGATATATTCATAGTATCTAGCAACTAGCTCAATTTATTGTTTTGCGCCTTTTGATCTTCCTTCTTCAATGTGCATATGTCCTTATTACCCACCAAAATGGGTAACCCTATGGGAGAAAACTTTTCTCCTATTCTTGACAGCTAGTCGACTAGCCACATAGCCAACAACCATTAGTTGATGACATGCCATCATACCCCTGCTACTTGCATCAGCTGTATGCTTCTCACCCATTCAGCATGAGTACATGGATGAAGGTGGGCTTCATATGCAGAGTACAAGACAAAGAAATCTGAATTTTTTCAAAGTCATCATAATCATCATCATGCAGCTTCCAAATTGTCAATGTAATTCCAAATTTTGTTGCTTTGTGAGCTTTTATTGTAAACATGATTCTAGTATGTCTATTAAGCCATGTAAAAACATATAGGTAAGCCTTTGATTCTTAGCAAAGAGTTTCATTCTAGGGAGATTTTACCCTCCGCCAATTATTCTTGTTTGTCGAACCCTTATAATTGGCAGAGTTTTTCTCCCACACATACCCCAATGCTAGAGTGGGGCTCAATGGTAAGGTCTTAGGTGAGTTCTAGTGTTATCAAGTCTATGTAAATTATCATAGTAGATCATTTATCAAGTGGTGCAGAATTAGGTTGAGTCTAGAGGTCATGTTTTAATTGTAAAATTTCCCCTTCTATATGGGATGCTTGTGTAATATTTGATGTAAAAGGTGTTGCCTAGGAATATTTTAGGTGGATGATTAATCATAATTAGACATCATCGCCTAAATATTTTTTTAGACCCACTTTGAGGGTGGAAAATATGTGTAAATCCCCTCAAGTAATTTATTCTATTTTCCAATGAAAAATGTCAAAAACATTAAGCTGGAAATTTGTCAAAAATTAAAATGAGAGAAAATTAAATTCTCTCCAAGTGGAAAAAATTATTAAAAATTATTGAGGACCTTTCGTAAAAGGGAATCAAATCAAAATATGAGAAAGGTCACATTTCTAAGTAGAAAGTCCCACTCAGAAAATTCGTTGGGCCAGAAAAAATTATTCTTTCAAGTATCGAATTTTTGGTCCGGGTGGTTATGTTGAATGAGGGAATTTCGGGAATTCTATTTTTTTAAAGATTATCCACTGGTCCAAAACCACCTAGAAGTCAAAGCTTAGTCCATCTAGCTCAGCAATCAAGGAATTTAATTTCTTTTGGAGATTTGTGCAGTAGTTATCAAGGGTTTGAATTATTTTGACAAGGATCAAGCCATGGATCAAGGGAACTAGCTGCTTTTCCATTTGGAGGGGTCTCATGCTCTCATTTTTTTCTATAGAAGGAATTTATTTGCTCTTCATTTGATCATAAAAAAATTGTATTCGAGCTCTAAGTCAAGCTTGTGAAAATCCCTGAACCGGAACTCCTACTACAGCAAACTGATGTTACTTATCCTACATGTTAATCCATACAAGTTATTTACTCTATTCTACGGTAAATATTGAAGTAAATACACTGCAACCTTCACTTGATTAAATATATATGCGAAATCAAGAGACTTAGCAAGAAAGAAAATGCAACACAATTGACACCGTTATTTTAGGACAAATGTCCCTGGAAAAATCCAATGCAGGAAAACCGGTGCAGCAAATCTGAGGGTTTTATCACTATGCAATAGTAAATCTGAGTACAATTCTTGGATGCTCAACTAGCAATCCGATACAGAGAGAAACTGGACAAAACGAATGGTGAAATGCTCTCACCCTGTCACTGGGAGAATCTGAATCTAATCGCGCTAAACTAGAGCCTTTGTGTACCCTCTGCATAGCCTCTGCGCAGAACTGCATCACTCCCACGCAGTTCCTGCGTCACCCCTGCTGGATATCACGCTTCTCCTTTTTGAACCCTCTACTAGCTGGAAAATCCAAATCTTTGCCTCCCGATCTCACACCCTAGCTCCCGCCTACTGAAACTCGATTTCCTTAGCAGGAATTCAATCTTCCTCTAAGGCCTGCGCTGCCACTGCGTCAGCTCTGCGTAGGCTAGTGTCTGCCTCTTTGTGGACGTCGTTCTGCCCTCTCTCTGCCTCGTACTCTCTGGCCTAAGAAAAATTCCTTCTTCCAGATACTCACTCCCCCTCTCTGCAAGAAATCTACTAGATCGGAATTTCCTCCTGAGAACTTCTCACTTCAGAAATTCAATCTCCTAATCTCTCTGTGTGTTTTCCAAATGACCCTCAAGACCCTTCTTATATCTTCCTGTTGGACAACCAACGGCCTAGATTAAATCTTAATCAAAGGCTTAGATCGTTTTGGCTTGATCCATAGCTTTTTCTAGAAGTTTCACCCCTGATTAGATTAATAACCATTAATATTTTAATTTTCCTAAGTTTAGACTTAGGAACCACATTAAAAATATTAATTATTTAATCAAATCACTTCTAGGTGGAATTTCCCAAAACGTTTTTTGGGTTCTTTGAAATACATGTGCCCAAGACTCCCTGCAAAATTTGAGGCTTAGATCACATCCGATGCTACCCCAAATCAACAATCCCTCTTAGCGAGGAATGTGCTCTAGTAATACACTGCTACTGCATATTGCTCTGACTCTAAAGCATCATCCTCTGCACTACTGATGTCTGACATGTTGTCCACCAACTATTGTGCTACTGCTGCTTTTGACACTGCCACTGCCAATGCTACATCTGTACTACAGCTCCCTCTCAAATGATGCATCTGCTATTGTGCTAACACTACATCTGTACTGCAACTCATTTGCTAAGAGAAGCAACTGAAAACACCTCAAGTCTGGACAGGTATCTAGTGCATACACATCGGTGCTGAAAGCCTGACTATTGTTATTCCCACGTTGTCTTCTGAAGCCATTGCACTATTGAATCTCTTCATTGTGCCTCCACGCACTGTTGCGTCTCTGCTCTGCGTTGTCCACGTTCTAGCGCTACTAACTACTGCATCTGTCGAATCAACACTCCATGGCACCAATTGAAAAATCCTCCATCCCGCTACTACTGATCTGGGCTCCCGTAGCAAGGAATTGATCCTAGAGGTGGGCTCCTCAAGGATCCTGCCCATTTGTAGCTCTTTTGAACTACAGCTCCAAATTAGCCCACCTCCCTCCTGGAGGTATCTCGGCTGTCATGGTGAACTTCTCCTCTTCGATCTTCGCGGGCGCAGCCTTCAAATCGTGTTTCTCATCCTTGTCCTTCTTCTTGAGAGAACACTGAGTAGCGTAGTGACCCATCTCACCACACCTGAAACACTTGATCTTCGAGACGTCCTTCTTACGTTTCCGCTACTCCTGTTGTCCCTTCGATGCAAGGGTTGCATTATCCTCCTCCTCCTTGGGCTTCGACCCACTACTGTTGTTATCCATCAAGTTTGACCTTGACTAATTCTCTCCTCAGCTCCTCTTGTTTTAGAGTTACCCACATCTCATCCCAATTCAGCAATGCTGCTCTACCGAACATACTCTGGACAAAGACTTGCCACTCATTTGAGACAAAATTGAGGGCCAGTCTAACCAACTCTGAATCCTGAGGTGTATGCCCCGAAGCAAACAATTCATCACGGGTCTCCTTAAGCTTCGTGAGGAATGGATCCACACGTTCCCCCTTCTGCATATGAGTAAATCTCAGCTTCTGTACCAAGTACATCTTCCGCTGCTTGAAAGATCCTTGATATAGCGTTGCCAAGGCATCCCACATCTCCTTAACAGTCCCTTTGCTAGCGACATGAGACACTACGTGATCCTTTACTCCATCAAGGATCATCCTCTTGGCCTTTGCCATTTCTGATCTATACTTTTTCAACGGATCTGCTTCTACAAGGACAGCCACCACACTGTCGACGTATGTCTTCAGGGCATGCTCATCTAGAAGGAACAACATTCTAGCCTTCCAAATGACATAGTTGGATGCTCCATCCAACCTGTAATGATCCCTCAAGCCACTAGTTGCCATTTCTGCCACAAATGTCGAATATCTCCTCTGTCCCTCCTCTGCGTTGTGAGCTAGCCTACACACTCCCTACTGGAGCTAGTAAAACCGCTGCACCTTGCTACTGCTCAGTTCTAGAGATTTCGAATTCCTTGGCTAGGAATTCTCTGAGGAAGAAATTCCCTCAATTGTGCTTCTTCTCTTTCTTTTGACGATTTTTTTCCTAGCAAACGACCTGCAGAAAAAATTTGTGTCCCAACAGCTCTCCTCACGCTAAGGCTTCAGCGCTGCTCCCTCTGCCCCGGCAAAAATTCAAACTGGAAGTCCTCTCTGTCGACTCACTCAAAGAGAGACTGCCTCGAAATTTCAGCCCTCTGGCTAAGAACTGCGCAAACCCTCTAGGGTTTCTAACTGCTACCTCCTGCAGCTTTTTGATCTCCCTCTTCTGCTCAACGCTAGTTTCTCTGGTTCTAGTCTTCTTGTTCCACCTACAACTCCGATACCATGTGAAAATTCCTGAACTGGAACTCCTGTTGTAGCAAACTGATGTTACTTCTCCTACTTGTTAATCCATACAAGTTATTTACTTTGTTCTACGGTAAATATTGAAGTAAATACACTGCAGTCTTCACTTAATTAAATATATATGCGGAAACAAGAGCCTGAGCAAGAAAGAAAATACAACACAATTGACACCATTATTTTTGGACAAATGTCCCCGAAAAAACCCAATGCAGGAAAACCGGTGCAGCAGATCTAAGGGTTTTATTATTATGTGTTGATTTTGGCTAACATCGAATGTGCTCTCGCCTTGAAATTTGGTGGAGAGGCCAAGGCACATGAGATCTCCAAGACCCAAAAATCATTTGGAGAAATTCCACCCGGATGACGAGTTGTTAAAATAATTAATATTTCTAATGGGTCCCTAAGTCTAAAATTAGGAAAATAAAAATATTAATGGGTATTAATAAAGATAAGGGTGAGATGCTTCTAAGAGACAAGGATCAGGTCTGTTTTAATCTTAGTCGTTGATTAGACACTTAATCTCGGTCGTTGATTCATCAACAGGAAAGTATAAGAGAAGACTTGAGGATCATTTGGAGACACACCGGTAGATACTCTGTATCCCAAAGAAAATCGATTCTTAAAGAGTGCTCAATTTCAGCGGGAGAGTTGCAGGGTGGAGGAAGAGTAGGGCATCAGCAGCAGTCAGTGACCAAGGAAGAGGTGATGCAGGGGTATTGAGAGACAGCGTAGAGGGAGACGCAATCTAGAAGAGACGCAACACTCAAGCAGGCCGACGCAGAGGGACGCAAAACCACGCAGAGTGACGCATCGGTGACGTTGAAGTGGTTGAAGGGTCTCCAGGGTGTCAGAAAGTTTCCAAGGGAAAGTCTCAGGTGTTTTCTCTCAATTTCTTTATAAAATAATTCCTTGTAAAGTGATTATTGCTGAAGATTAATAAAACCCTCATCTGTTGCACCAGTTTTCCCACATTGGGTTTTTCCGAGGACAATTGTCCAAAAACAACTGTGTTGATGTGATTGGTTCTTGTGCATGTATATCGTTGTCATTTTCTCTGTGTAATTATGTGATTACTGCAGTTGAATTTATTTTAATGTTTGCTAAAGGGATTTCGTAAATAACTTATTGTGAAGAATAAGTAGGTGAAATAAATCAGTTGCTGCAATAGAATTTTGGGTTAGAAATTTTCACATTATGTAGTAGTAAATCTGAGTACAATTCTTGGATGCTCAACTAGCAATCCGACACAGAGAGAAACTGGACAAAACGAATGGTGAAATGCTCTCACCCTGTCACTGGGAGAATCTGAGTCTGATCACGCTGAACTAGAGTCTCTGCGTAGCCTCTGCGCAAAACTGCGTCACTCCCACGCAGTTCCTGCGTCACCCCTACTAGGTATCACGCTGCTCCTTTTTTGGACCCTCTGCTAGCTAGAAAATCCAAATCTTTGCCTCCCGGTCTCACACCTCAGCTCCCGGCTACTGAAACTCAATTTCCTTAACAAGAATTCGATCTCCCTCTAAGGCCTGCGCTGCCACTGCGTCAGCTCTACGTGGGCCAGTGTCTGCCTCTCTTTGGACGTTGTTTTGCCCTCTCTTTGCCTCGTACTCTCTGGCCCAGGAAAACTTCCTTCTTCTAGATACTCACTGCCCCTCTCTACAAGAAATTTACTCGATCAAAATTTCCTCCTGAGAACTTCTCACTTCAGAAATTCGATCTCTTGATCCGTCGGTGTGTTTTCCAAATGACCCTCAAGACCCTTCTTATATCTTCATGTTGGACAACCAACAGCCTAGATTAAATCTTAATCAAAGGCTCTTATCGTTTTGTCTTGATCTGTGGTTTTTTCTAGAACTTTCACCCCTGATTAGATTAATTCCCATTAATATTTTAATTTTCCTAAGTTTAGACTTAGGAACCTCATTAAAAATATTAATTATTTTAATAAAATTACTTCTAGGTGGAATTTCCCAAAACGTTTTCTGGGTTCTTTGGAATACATGTACCCAAGACTCCCTGCAAAGTTTGAGGCTTAGAGCACATCAAATGCTACCCCAAATCAACAAAACACTGTTGGTTGTAATATTTTTCTGGAATAATAAAGAAGTCTTTGGGGTTTATTCATGGTGGTGTTCCTCTTCTGCTTCTCGTGGTAATGTTTTCTGGATCATGTTCTTAATGCTCTACTAAATAACATTTTGCAAGTTATTATTTCATTAGCCAGTGGTTGGATTAACTATTTACACGAGTATCTTGCATTAGTTTTTAGGTTTAGAGAAGCATCCTAACTTCATTGATCTAACAGGTATCTCTAGATCTTGAGGGTTATTATGCGTATCTAGCCTCTATTGATCTAATAACTTGATCTTAAGTGTGTAGAGACTTTATGGTATTCAAATCTTGGGCATGAGGGGAAGCCTTTGGTAGGACCAGCCAACTCCCAAAACAAGAAGTTTGCGAGCCCATTGTGTTAAATTTCAAGGCTTATCTAATGATTTCTTTTGCAGAGAGCTTGGCCATTACTCACCTATTAAATTATTTCTCTCATGTATTTTTATTTATTTGTGCATTAACTGAATAGATCTACTTATAAGAACCATAAATCATTGTAAATTTTGTAAATTACTTTTGTAAATAATTTCTTCTAACCCTTGTACATATTTTTCTAATTTTTGTATATAGCCATTGGGGTCTCTAGCTTGATTTTCTTGCAGATCTGAAGAGGATGTCTAAGGTCTCCATGGATTAGTTTTGCAGGTGGATATACTTCAAAATCAAAGGAGAAATTGATTTTCAAGAGCTCTACCCCTTACCGAGCCTAGACAGCTAGGGTTTTAGGGTGAATGTCTCACATTTTGAGGGTCATCTAGCTTCTCTTCAGGGCCGCAAGGTTTTTAGGCCTACCTAGGCCTCTAGAGACTTCGATCCATCACCTTTGTGGCTTCTCATCACCAATGAAAATTTTCTAAAGGGGCTGCTAGGGTTTAAGCCCTTGTTTTCACTTCAAAATTCAATAATTGCAAGGGTTTAAGCTTGAAAATTTTGTAAATCATTTTCTCCATTTTGTCATCAAGATTTAACTTGGGTTTGATTTAGTAGGCTTATAGAATCATTTTTGGGCTCAAGTTTGGATTTTTCTCCTTCCTTTGGCTAGCCGCTAGCCTTATTAACCATTTTAGGCCTAGCCACAGACCTAGTAGGGCTTGATTAACCTAGCTGCAAGCCTCCAAGAGGGCCACATACCCTCTAATCTGAAGCATATATTATTTCAAGGGTTTTCACATAAATGTTTGAAGATTTAAGACTTGAAATAACCATATAATTGTCACATAAAACTTCATAAATTTTCTAGCCTTCTATCCTTACTTGGCCTTGGGTTTTGTGACTAATTTATCAAGTTCGTGAGGGTTTTCTGAGGTCTGGTGCAAGTCTTTCATCACTAATGCATACTATACATTGCCTTGTGCCTTCCTCTTTGATGTTTAATAGCTCGAGGAGTGGTTGTTGTTGTTAAAGTGCTATCATTTTTGTAATCTCCTCAAGTGTTTGTGGAAGAGCCTTCTCATTGTCCTAAAGGCTTCTTCTCCATTGTAATCTTGATAATAAAATTGGTCTTCTTTCTTGAAGGGAGCTTGGGATTCAATCCCATGGTATCCCCCTCCTTATTTAAAAGCGAGGAGCCTCTACCTTCTTAGTTAGTTTTTCTAGTTTTGGTTTTAGATGTTAATCCTTTTCTATTGCTCTCATTGATTAGATAGGACTTCATTGATATCATAGTTAGATCTAGTCTTTAAGTTTAAATTGTTTCTTTTCACTGAATCATTGTTAGCAATCTCATCTGTCATTGGTTATTTATGTTTGCATCATTAAAATTTTCACTTGTTTCCATTGTAATATTATATAAGTGAAGATCATCTTAAAAAACACTATAACTAAGGCATTTGAAATTGTTGTTAATTGTTTCATTGAGTGATTTCTTGAAGTGCTTCATTGGTTTACTATTGCAACCTTATAATCTTGTGTTCTAAGCGATATTTCATAAGCTTGGTTATAAGTGAATTAATATCTCTTACACTGAAGCATATTTTCATAATTGTAGCTCTTTGAAACTATCTAATCTCATCATCATTATCTCTTGCATCATCATTTAGATCTAACTTTACATTCCTAAAATTAACCTCCAAGCATAAGCTTGGTTGATAGAAAATTAGGACCACCTTCTCCATCCAATTTGCGAAGATTGACCCTTGCTCAATGGTTAAAACAGGTGACCTTGCAGTTCTCTTGTGGGAAATCCCTTGTAGGAACGGAGGCATCTGAGTTGTTAGAACTCCTGGGTAGGTATCGTTAATGAGGCCTTAGCCTCCTTCCCCATGACTTCCTTCTACAACCTTGTGTGAGACTTGCTTCAAAACAATTGAGGAGAAGGCTTTCATCTAGAATAGGAATTTTAATTAAAATTAACCAAGATCTTGCATTCATTTATCATTCGATCATTGGTAATTGGAATTGTGAGCTCAATCTATAATTGCAAGTTTTACATTATTGTACGTGTCATTTCAAAACTATTGTCTCTAAATATTATCTTTACTTGGAAGCACAAATTTCTTTTCCTTGCAATTGTCCTTTAAGAGTTACTGCTCATATATCTGATTATTTTGATCTATGGGTTTTTTGTAATAATATCTCCTTGCAGCACTGCTTATCTTGTAGCTTGAAGCATTATTTATTATGCAAGTTCTTTGATTTACTTGGGCATTGTTATCAGGGCATTGGTCTCTTCTGTTTCATCTTAAGTGTCACATTGATCTAATCAAGTTTATCTTATTGCTCAATTTAATAACTTAAATTATCGTCTAAGCTTATTTTAAGTTACTAAAAGAAGTGATTACCTTGCCCATAGATCTCCTAGACTTGTTGTTTCAACAAGTTTTGCCTTAGTTTTCCATCTTCCAGGGACTACCCCCTTACCTTGCCTAGGAGAGAGCTTAAACAGAATGAGTAGGGAATAGGTGACAGCCCCTACTCTGAGCATTGCGCCATAAAGACTCTACCTAGTGGGGTTGGAAACTTTTCCCATGTTGAGGTGTACATCTTAGGCGACAACACCTCCCATTGGTGAAAATCCATAAAAAGCAGGAGAGATTGGTAGTGGTAGTGGGCCATTACCTCATTGTTGCGCTTGGTCTAGTGCTTGCCTTGTAGGGTACCCCTCTACAAGACCTAGTATATTTTGAAGAAACAGTCCTATTTTGTGAATAATATATTTGGTCATGACTCATGTTATTGCTGACAATTGTAGGATAACATATTTTTTTCCATAAGTTAATGGTCTACTTTCTATCATATGACTTAAAAATTTGTATGTTTGTTTGTGCTTGATAGAATCTAGATGGTTGATGCTCGAATAATTAATCATTAATGAACCATGGATGTCATTTCTATCTTCACTAATGCACAAATATGCAAGTTTTCATGTATTCTGCAACTAATTTGTTATTCTACATGTTTTATCAATATAAATGCAAAATAATATAAATATGTGTGTGTGTGTAAAACAAATGCTTTGCACCCAATGTTTTTGGAAAATAACACTCTTGATCCTCCTGCTCTACTCTGCGCAATCGAACCATAGCTCCGAGCTCCCCTCAATCCTCCCCTTCTCCACCACAAGATGGCTCCTCCTTGGCTGCTATTTTAATCTTCAGTAATGTTCAAATATGCATGTTTTCATGTTCACGGTCAAAACCCCTCATCCTTCCAGGTTACCAAATAATCCATGTCAAATTCTCAAATACAAACAAGCATAAGCAACCTATTGCAAAATGAATAAAGTACGTTTTGATCGAAAACCCACCTTCCAACATGTGCTCTTGCTAAATGGGCAAGGAAATATATAACTGATGCAGGTGGCTGAGATATGAATGGCACATCATCGTTGGCTAGTAGTGGTTGTTTTGGCTGGCCGGCTGGAAGAGATGATGAGACAAAAATTTCTCCTATTTGGTCACCCACTTTTGGTGGGTAATAGGACCTAGAGTTACCAAACAAACTTGCATGCCAATGCAATCACTCCTCAAGCACAGCAACATACTCTAAAATTTGCACTCACTATTAAAAAGACCTCAACTTTTCTTTCATTTTATTTTATTAGTGTTCTCATCATCCATACTCGTCTCTAGAATGCAGCTTGCTTCTCTTGGTGCAATAGATAGAGGTAAGGCATACACCCAAGCCTTCGCAATGTTCTCCTCAATTTTGTGTACTTGTGTGTTAGAGTGTACATGTTCACTGACACCCTTCGAGCTCACACACCACAGAAATTTGAACTGCAATTTTTGGGCATTGACACAAGCTTTGGAATTGGCTAGAAATATCCTACAAGATGAACTAATTGAACTGTTCATTTCTCCGCTAGCAGAGAGCTGAAAAGGCGAAAGGGTCACAAGAGTCTTCCAGCATCCAAAATGTTAAACTGAAGATAAAGACACCAACAACCTTAAATGTGCAAAACTATTTTAAGCCTATAACCAATTTTAAGCTTCGGAAGGTATCAGATCCCATGTAACGATTAAAATTATTTTATCCTCACAAATATCCAGAACACACTAATCCAGTTGCTCACCTCTGGATTCACCCAATCTTTGGTAATAGGTGAGATACCACCCCAATCATTTATCCCAGCTTCAATCAACGGCTTCCATTGAGATCCTCTGACAAGGCCATCACTGCATAAATATGTCCATGAAAGAAATGCTTTAAAATAAGAACTTCAGCCATTCTGCTATTTTGTGTTCAAAAATAGGCGCATACTTATCTTCAAATGAAATAAGGACATTAATGAACAAATATGAATCATCATTCAAAGATATAACTTCAGACGCACAAGTTAAAATGTAGCACAATTTGCTCAAAAATGATTCGTTGTACTGGTCAGAAAAGGAGCAAAAGTTTGTAAGCTGTCCATGGAAATTGCATAAGAAACTTTGGCCTGAATTAGTGGATCATATACAAAGCACTTCCAAGTTCTGTTGTAGAATTATAAAATAGGGAATCTCAGTTGTAGTCACAAAAGGAATCTAGCTTAAGTATGTGTGCTTTTGTCTGATAGCAAAAGCCAATTGGATGAGTTGTTTAGCATGTGTGCTCCTATTTATAACTACAAATATTTCAGCTCATCCTCCTCAAAAACTGTAACCGTATGCATGCTTCCTTGCCAACTTATCCACCAGTGGCTTGAGAAAATAATATTTCAGAAAATTGTTCTCATAGTGTTCATAAATGCTAGTGGTTAGTAAGCAGATTATCTTGATCACTTTGTACTCACAATGATAAAAAAATAACAATAAACAAGAAATATGTATTAAAAAGGGGGGAATGAGTTAAATAAAAATATCTCATAAATAAGATGCTTACACAAAATTAGAGGCATATGAAGCAGTTTAAAAATTTATAAATGCTGGCATGTATGTGAAATCATGCATGCTGGTGGTAATTCATTTGTCACAGAAGAAGATGCTACGTAGACACCAATGGCAACAAGATTGAATCAGATTAGCTTCAAAAGCATAGCTGCAAGAGATTTGATTATGATGATATCCACTTCTTATAAATGCATATACCACTGATGTCCTCAACTACTATCAAAAGGAAGCAACAGAATCTTATAAAATAAGCTTCTTCACAGACTTCAGAGATTTATTACTTCTATAGATAAGACCAGGTCTCATAGTTCACTTACCTTGTTGGGGTTAGATTTGGAGGTGATTGTATGTTCATTGAAGAACCAAAAGCCAGCCGAGCCATTGCAATAGTCCAAATTAAGTCTTCCAAAGATGGTTCTGCTGCATTTGCCATTCGTGTACCTTTTTTGGAACGAAAATTTTGAACTATGAGCTCTTGTATGTGACCATATTGTTGGTGTAATGAACGAAGTAAAAGTAAACTTTGCAGTCGCTCTTCTCTTGTTTCTCCAATCCCAATAAGTAATCCAGATGTGAAAGGCACTTTCTGCTCCCCTGTAGTTAAAACAAAGGTTACAATTTACCCATATGTGTGAACCATTTTTCAAACCTGATCAACTAATGTCCAGCAACAGTACCACAATTTCAAACACCTCAACTTCATTTTGAAATGCAGGGAAGGAAAAGAATAGGATCCATTGTTTAGGAATGCAGGGATTAGATTTCACCTGCGCTTCAACTTGATCAAGTTTCACTAGAATCCACTTTGCCTTCTCTTAATATATTTTCTTTGACCTAGTAGGCAGTTGTTAGTGGGCATAAATCAGAACTTTGGCTGATTAGTGCTGAGCAGTGAGGACCTTCTAATTTTGACTCCTCCAAGCCTGGAAACATGTTCAGCCTGAGGAAATTGGAAAAAGGATTGGTATTCCTTTTGATATTGATCTTTCACCCTCCTCCAGCGGGACTGGTGCTTAGAGAAGTTTCAGTTTAAGCTCCAGCAATCACATCTCCCTTTTGCACGTAATCTTAATCTTATTTATATAAGTCTGCACGAAAACCAAATCAGTTACATCTCCTGTTGGTTCTCACCATTCATTTGGTGTAATCAGAGATTGGAGGATTATGGAGAGTTTTAGAAGTGATTGATGGTTGGAGCTTGGAGATAATTGATGGGATCTATTGCAAGTCAAACACTTGAAGACTTAAACAAGAAATTGAGTATTGTATCTACTTTGTTGAGAGGTATATTTTTATTGCTCTTTATTTTTTGTTAAATTCATTGTTGAAACCTCCTGTTCTTGTGCTAATAGTAAGCCCTATTTATTGATGACTGTGTCAATGTGAGGAACCTTTTCCCTCTTGACTTCCTTGCTATTTTATTTCTACATTACAGTATTTCATCTAACATATTAATTTCTGATTTGAAGGATGATTTAGCCCAATAAAACAGCACCTGCACGTTAACATTGATGAGTGGCATCTATAGCCTCCAAGATAAGCTTCCATAATAATTTCCAGCAAACATACTAAGGTTTAATCTGTCATAGTAGTCTATTTTTCCTTTAGTATCAAATAGAATGACGAATGTAACATACTAGTTCTCTCATCAATAAGGTTGAATATGGAGAACTAGCATTTTCCTCCATATTAATGCATTTCTATGAAGTAGTTGTGAACGTATCAAACTAGAGCTTTCCATTATGTAATATTTCAAGACTCCATTAGCCCAATAGATTGATGTGTTGAAGTTTTTAAGTTTACTTAGTTTAGAAACCCTTTATGCACTTTTTCTGATTTATTCCTACCTACTTGTTATTTTTCTTTAACAAGTTATTTACAAAGTAAATACTCAAAATAAACACCACATGACACCATTATTTTTGGAGCAATGTTCCTGGAAAAACCCAATGCGGGAAAACCGGTGCGCTATTTGAGGGTATTCTCATTAAGCAATATTAGAGTACAATCTGGGTGCCGAAACTGGCCTACCCAACAGAGAATTTCCTTAGCAGCTATACCTCACAGTTTGAGAGAAATCTCCTGACTAAAACCCCAGAAAATCCTTCTGGCAGCTCCTCAGCACAAAATTGCTCTACAACCCCAGCATCTGCCCAATCTGGACCGCATCAACCCCTCTCTCTCTCACGTTAGCCCTGCGTTAGCCTTTCTTGGCCTGCGTCAACCCCAGGAGACCTTGCGTCAGCTTCTTGGGCCTTTGTGTTAGACACGCTGGCCTTTCTGGTGCTCTGCGCAACACTTGGTTCCATCTACGTGGCTCTGTGTCACTCCCCTTGGATGTTGTGCTACTCTCCCGGCACAATCTCTGCCTTCTCTGTTTCTCCGTACTCAATGCCCCTCAGCTACTCTCCCGATCACTGATTATATCTCTCTTAGCAAACCCAGCTCTAGAGAATAGAATGACTAATCACTCTGGTGTGTTCTCCAAGTGACCCTCAAGCCTCCTCTTATACTTTTCTTGTTGACATCTCAACGGCCGAGATTAAGTCCCTAATCAAAGGCTAAGATTAAATCTGGCTTGATCCATGTCTTTTGGACCACTCTAACACAGATTCTCTACCCACATCAGCCAGTCCTGCTACTCCTCTTCCGGGCTCCCGTAGCAAGGTCTAATCCAAGAAGCTGGATACCTCGAGGATCCTGCCCCTCATAGCCTATAGTCCTCCTGACTACAGCTCCATGTCTCCCCACTTCCTCTCAAGTGGCGCATGCATAGTTGCAGGAATCGCCCCCCCCCCGGATCCCAAGCCTGAAGCGCACCACCGAGGCGAAGCGTCCAAGAAGCGCTGTCCGAAGCGCAATTCCATTTTTAGGTGGCGCGATTCCGTGGAAAAATGGCGATTCCTGCCAATTTGGGTTGCGGCCGCCCTGAAGCGCGCTTCCGCCGGCACTTCGGGCATGGGGTGGCGCCACGCAACCTGCCCGGAAGCGCACGCCACCCAGGCGCCACCCGAACGCTTCCGCGCGGAACTCATTTTTTTTAATTTTTTTTTTAAAATATGCTAACTAAAGTTTAGGGGGTGGGTTGGGGGTGGGTTAGGGGTAGGTTAGGGTGAGTTTAGAAAACAATAAAGCCCCCATTCTCTTCTCATTTTCTCACTTTGAGTTTATGAGAGTTGGAGAAGAGAAGAGAGGAGAGGAGAAGAGAAGAGAGGAAAGGAGAGGAGAAGAGAGGAGAGCTTGGAGGAGTGAAGAAGGAGGAGCTAGGAGAAGGAGGAGGAGCTTGGAGCAAGAGCTTGGAGGACTTCATCTACAAGAGCTAAAGAGGTAAGTTCAAAGCCCAAACTCCCTTGTTTTTTTGAAAAAAAAATTGTATTTTTCTCCTCCCTCTCCTACTCTTTCCCATTGTTTCTACTTGCTCCTTTATTTACAGGTTGTCCACTACCTATATCCATATTCCAAGATGGTGTTCTTTTGGCTTCTATGTATCATTCCACTCTTGGTTTTAATGATGGCAAGGGTGAGGAATAGAGGGGAAGAGGAAGGGGATGAACTTGGTCCTAATAGTAGTGACACAATGTATGATGAGGAGGAAGGGTTTGA
>APFE031248456.1:0-96375 GCA_000404065.3 Pinus taeda
GGGGGAATGTTGACACCTAATCCGAAACGGATGGGTGAACTGGACAGTCATCCAGAAGATGAACTGATCCGTTTTATTTATGTATATAAATGTATGTTACCTAATGAATAATACAATCAGTTTTCTCTCGCTCATTCATTCTGGAGTTACCATGGCCTGACAAAACTATGAATACGGTCGTATTCGACCGGGGCGGGATATATATATAAAATGTCAGGGTTCTTACATAGTTAACTAATACGGGGAATGGGTTAATATTTTTTCGAGATTTATATAATAATAGTTAGAAATTAATATAAAACATAATGAAAATGCTAAGTATAGAAACAATTGACTTTTGTAATTAAACTTAGGCTCATAATGAAAAAGGGTTTTTATGAGGAATATTATGCATTTCCTAAGTAAAATAAGTTTTTTCAGTTAGGCAAACTTTATGAAATGAAATGAATGATGGATGGATGATTTACGAGCACTCAGGATTTTAGTTCATTGGGTTGACGGTCCGGTCCCTCCAGAAGTCAGAGAAAAGCTATGAGCCCCTTTGACTTTCGAAGACCTTAATACTTTAGGGAGAATTAGTGAAATCTTTAGGGAAAAATGTGAAGGGGAGTTAGTTGTTTAACCTTGCCTTGCTTGAACTACATCATGTATAATGTCTGCCTTGTACTTCTAAGGAAAGAAAGAATTAACACATTTAGAGACATGATTCATCACAAGCATTATTCTTCAACATCATCTACCTACCCTACCTATTTTAACCTAGCATTTTTTCTTCTTTATTTGGGTGCACTTAGACTGACAAACCCTTATCAATCTTCTTTTATTTTACATGGAAAGCCTACCTAAGTCTGTACTTATTATATCTAAGGGATCATATTACACTATTGAGCTCCTTTTATTTACTCTACCTATCTACTTATCTGCCAACATTACACTGTTTGGTTAGATATTTATTTTCTATCTCTAAGACATGAAATTGAAAGATCAATGAGCCAAGTTTAAACGATTTGACCCTTTATCAATTGTGGCATAAGTTTACCAAGATGCACCCAATCTTTATTACAAAAAATGAAATAGTAGTGGCATTTAGACTTGCCCACTTTCCTGGTCTATTTTTGTTTGGGGTTCATTTCTTTTATTTTTTTGACCATTTTATTATTTTTACCCTTTGATTTTTCTTTTAGGGTATACCCTCTTTACATTTTTTATTTTTTTTTATTTTTGAGAATATGGAAAACCTTTGCAACAAGAAAAGGTATGAACATATTATAGAGCTTATCAAGTGAATCATGAAATATGACACCTATTGGTATAGGAGCATAACACCTGTTGCCAACTACACCAACCAAGATTCTACATGCACTACTTTTCTCAAACCACAATTATCCACCAAGTCATTATTAATATAGATATAGTTAGATCCATGATCAATCAAAATAGAAACAATTTGATCACAAATCTTACTATCCATCTCAATGATCGATGGTTGATGATCAATTTTCATGTTGTCCACAACTACATAGATCTGAGGAATGATATGACCAACATCACCAACTATATGCACCTTCTGGGAACTATAGTTCTTGGGTCTAGTACCACTTTGATACTGAAGACAATCCCTCCTATGATGATCCTTACCACATATCCAACACTTCAATGGTTCCCTACCACCACCTCTAGCCTGCTACTCTCCATGCCCCCTCTCATATATATTGAATCTCTTGTAAGGAACTACATTTTCTTTCTCACTTGCCTCTTGAGAAATTCCTCTCCTCAGTGGCCATTTTCCTTTATCTCTCTCATTTCTTTTCAATTGATTCTTAGGCTCAACTTTGTGCTTCGACTACTCATAACAATTCTTCATATTTTGGATGACATCCTCCAACGATCTAAGCTCATTAAACTCAATCTAGTCCCTATATGCTACTGGAAGTCCATTGAGGAATCTCTGAGCCTTGGCCTTCTCCTCGCTGAGGTAAGGCACATATCTCAACAACTCCAAAAATCTGCTAATATACTCCTCATCTGTCATAGAACCCATCTTTAGCTCATAAAATTCTTTCACCCTCTCATCAATGTATCTTTCCGACAAGTACTTATTCTTGAAGAACCTTTCGAATGCATGCCAAGTAAAATGATCCTCATGTATACCTTTGACATTATTTACATCTTCCCACCAAATATTTGCTTTACCATTTAAACTGAAAATGGCTATATTTGATTTCATGTTTTCTGAATAATCATGCAATCAAAAGAATTTATGCATACCAAGTAACCATGCCTCTGAATCGTGTAATTTATTCACTTCTCCATCAAAGGTAGGTGGCTTTTCTTTCTTAAACTCATATGGAAAGTATCCCCTATTACTCCTATGGCAAGGATGATAATGATGACGATCATGATGCCTATCAGAGTTAAAAGTGGAATAGTACATGTGTCTGTCAACTTTCCTATCCGGAGTGTCCAACATCCTTCAATCTCTGGTCATGTCATATCTATACGACATGTGTCCGCTAGGAGACCTACTACCATATGTCCCATTAGTTTTGTCCTCTTGTCCATGTTTGATAAGAAGTGGAACCTGTCATTGCAATTATAACAAACTTTGAAGTAGTATCACATTCACCTCTGCTTGTTTCTATTATGCTTGCATAATTTTGTCATTGTCTACTATTATAGGAATATTTAGGTCTAAAATGGGCCTCCTAAGAAAAATGTGCAACCAAAATAAAATTTATAAGAACCAATAGGATTCAAGATGATGATGTCAACCATGGGGGCTGATTTACCATGTTAGGAGCAAAAAAGTAAAAATATTAAAAAATAATAAAATAATAAAACTACTTTTTCAACTCATATTTTTAACTTATCTCCCTAAGGTTTTACTCAAATTTCGAGTGGGAGTACTCATTGGATACACAATTTAATTCATCATGCAAGAAATACCCATGTTACATACTTTCGATAGACCCTGCTACATGAAAACAGAGAAATACATGAAAAAACATGATTGCAAATTCTGCATCCAATGAGTGTTGCTGATCGAAATTTGAGTAAACCCATAGTGACATAAGTTGAAAATATAAGTTGAAAAAATAGTTTTTTTGTCTACCTCTAAAATTTGATGATGTAATGTAATCTTATTTTATTATTTCCATTATTAGTTTATAATTTCCTTAGGAGGCCCATTTTAGACCTCAAAAATCCCCTAATGCTTTGCAACTCCTTATTTCTTCCCTCAAACCTCTCAATGTGTCTGGAAAATCAGAAGAGTGGCCCACACCACGCTACCCATGTAATGCATAGGGAGATTCTATGTAGTCTACCACCTTGCTAGCCATATGATCTCTTTCCTCCAAAGAATACTATGTCAACTAAACCAAATCACAATAAACCAACATGCCTTAGCATAATTCGAGGAGGATACCTTGTCTACAAGATCATCAAATTGACGTGATACATGTATATCATAATCATAATAGCATATATACATATATCGAATAAGTGTATCAACGCACAAACATCATTTTAGCTGGGGTCTAGTCATCAATGCAAGGCCATACCACCAATGCATACCATTGTTGCTGCATTAAGATGACTATATAAGGCAACCTTAATACCTACATTTGTTAGAAAATTATATATTATAGAGAAATGGAACACATAATATATTGCAGAAATATAAACATAGAAAACGCATAAAACAAAAGAGACACAGATATACGTGGTTCACCTAGTTTGGGCTACGCCCACGGAGAAACCGTCAATCCTTCTTTTATTATATTATCCAACAAACTGAAGAGATACAACCTACAGTAGATTTGCTGTAACTCCCTCTTCGCTCTTAATCTCCTCTCCTCTCCTCACTCAGAATATAGATCTACATAGATGCAATACAATTCCCTCATATATAGCGAGGGGTTGCCTTCTAGGGAAAAAAACGCTAAATAAGACATAACTTCTACTGTTAGATCTCTGCCTAATGAATGACCAAGATTGACTATGAAATTACAACATTTTACAAGGAAATTTTACATCTATTATTAGCTTCAATCTTGGTCACAACCACCCGAAAGGTCACAGCCGCCCCCCTAGAGCCCCCCTGCAACAAATATTTTACGAACTGGGTTCCAATGTGGCAATACCTTTGAATATAGAAGATAATCAGGCTCCACACCCAACAATCTCCCACTTGGAGACTAATTATAGCAACTCCACCACTACCTCATTTTCTAGACAATGACTCCACTTTAGACTTGACTATTTCTCGTCTTATTCATCATACTTGAAGACCAACTGAAATTGAGTAGATGCTCAATTTCTCCCTGGTTACAACTTTTGTTAACATATCTACAGGATTTTGGCTAGTGTGTATCTTTTCCAGCTTCAGATGTCTATGTTCCAATGCTAACCGTATGAAATGGTACTTGAGCTATATATGCTTATTCTTGGAATGAAATGTAGAGTTCTTTGCAAGATGTATGGCACTCTCGCTGTCACTGTATAACCTTCCCAACTCCTGCTTCTTACCCAATTCATCCAGAAACCTTTGTAACCAGATCATTTCTTTACTAGCCTCTATAGTAGAAATATACTCTGCTTCTGTTGTTGAGAGTGCAACAAGAATTTGCATTTTTGAGACCCAACTGGCAGTTTTTCCACCTACAGTAAACACATACCCTGTTGTGCTCCTCCTGTTATCTCTATCACCTGCCATATCTGCATCAACATATCCCTGTAGAGAAATGTTTGAACCACCAAAACGTAATGCTTAATTTGTGGTACCTCTCAAATACCTGAGAATCCACTACATCGCCATCCAATGTTCTTTTCCTGGATTGCTCATGTACCTGCTTACAACTCCCACTACATGTGCAATATCAAGGCTTGTGCAAACCATTGCATATGTTAAGCTTCCAACTGTTGATGCATATGGAACTTTAGACATAAAATCCATGTCTTCTTAGGTCTTTGGACACGCCTCCTTACTTAATTTGAAATGGCTAGCCAAAGGTATCATAATTGGTTTTGCATTCTACATATTAAACCTTTTCAACACCTTTTCTATGTATTCACTTTGAGATAATGTGAATTTGTGATTCTTCCTGTCTCTAGTTATTCTCATACCAAGGATTTGTTTTGTAGCACCCGAATCCTTCATTGCAAATGAGTTTGCCAATTTCCTTTTGAGCAGATTTATTTCTTGCATGTTAGAACCTACAACAAGAATGTCATCTACATATAATAAGAATATAATATAGCTACCATCATTTTTCCTTTTGAGATAAACACAATGATTAGAGTGACATCTAATATAACCTTGTTCAGACATAAACATGTCAAATTTTAGATACCATTGCCTTGGAGCCTATTTTAAGCCATACAAGCTCTTCTTCAACCTACGCACTAGTTCCTCCTTTCCTTTTACCTCATATCCTTGTGGTTGCTGCATATATATCTCTTCCTCCAAATCCCCATGGAGAAAGGTTGTCTTTAAATCTAACTACTCAAGATGCAAATCTTCAGCTGCTACTAGAATTAAAATAGTTTTGATTGAAGTCGTTTTCACAAGAGGAGAAAATATTTCATCAAAATCAATACCTTTCTTCTGTGCAAACCCCTTTACCACAAGTCTAGATTTATACCTTTTTCTACCTCCATCTTCTTCCTTCAACTTGCAAGCCCATTTATTCTACAATGTTGTTTTACCTGCAAGCAGCCTAACTAAGTCACAAGTCTGTTTATGTGCTAAGGAGTCCATATCTTCTTTCATGGCTTTCTCCCACTTCTTCCTGGTTTCTACCTGCACTGCGTCTTCATAACATTCTGGTTCACCAGAATTAGTCAACAATACATAATATAATGAAGGAGAGTATCATTCAGGGGGTCTACTTATCCTGGTAGATCTTCTAACACCACCTTCAGGTGTTTGAGGTGCTTGTTGTTTTTGTGGTTGTCGTTCTGCCTGTTGAACATTACGATTTTTAGGCACCATCACTTTTCCTGTGATGTCGTCAAGCACTGTGTATTCTTTGTTTTCTTTTTCTTGTTTCTTTTCCTGCAACTAATTCTTATACAAGACCTTTTCATTGAATATTACATCTCTACTCCTAATGATTTTGTGATTTTCATAATCATATAAGCGATAACCAAAATCATTAACACCATATCCAGTAAAGGTACATTTATTTGATTTTGCCTCAAGCTTTGTTCTATTTTCTTTATTAAGATGGACGAAGGCTTCACAACCAAAACTATTTAAAAAGGAGTAGTTTACCTTTTTACCTATCCACGCCTCCTCCGGAATATCACCATCCAAGGAAGTTGAAGGCCCTATGTTTATTAGATAAACAACAGTATCTACGACATCTGCCCAAAATCGTAAAGGCAATCCTGCATGCAATCTCATGCACCTTGCTCGCTACGTGATTGTACTGTTCATCCTTTCTGACACACCATTTTCTTGTGGTGTTCCTGGAACTGTCTTCTCTGTGCGAATTCCATTCTCAGAACAATACCTATCAAACTTTTTGCTACAATATTCATCTCCATTGTCTGATCTGAGACACTTCAAGTTTTCTCCTGTCTCATTTTCAACCAAATCTTTCCACTTCTTGAAAGTATCAAATACATCAGATTTATTTCGAATACAATAAATACAGGTTTTTCTGGTTGCATCATCAATAAAACTAACATAACAATGAGGGCCACCAAGAGATGATACCTGAGCAGGTCCCCATACATCTGTATGCACAAGCTCTAATTTTCTGTTCTTCTTTTCTTTCCCATCTCTAAGGAATTTGTCTCTCTTCTATTTTCCATAAACACAATTCTCACAGAATTTTAAATCAACATGCTTCAAACCTGGCAACAAATTTCTTGAGTGAAGAATCTGCATCCCCTTCACACTCATGTGCTTGAGCCTATGATGCCACAACGCCCTATCTTCTCCTGTAGAGGTTAAAGCATTAAAAAAATTAGAAATACCATTTCGTAAATACAATGTACCAACCTTTCATCCTTGCGCTATTACCAGTGATCCTTTGGTGACCTTCCAGGTTTTATCTGTGAAAGTAGTTGCACAACCTTCACCTCCCAACTGCCCTGTTAAAATCAGATTTTTCTTCAGATATGGAACACGCCTTACCTCCTTCAATAGCCACTAATTTCCATTTTGTTGTTTTAGGAAAACTGTACCCATTCCAATGATTTTATAGGGTTTATCATCACCCAATCGAACCTATCCAAAATCTCCTTGAACATAATCATAAAAATGTCTCCAATCAGGTGTGGCATGGAATGAGGCCCCTGAAACTACCACCCAGGCATCAATAATATTTTCTAATGAAAGAATCAAAGAATCTTGCAACACATCACCTATTACATTCACTTCATGCTTAGTTTCTTGTTGCGCGTCTCCTTCGTTTCCCTTCTAAGACTTGCAGTCTTTCTTCAGCTGTCCTTTCTTCCTGCATTTCTAGCACACTATCCCCAATCTGGACTTGGATTTTCCTTTTCTTGACTTACTATGATATCTTGGGCTCTTTCCTCTTTCCATTTTTCTTCCCCTAGTCTCTGCAATCAAAGCATTACCTGATGTCTCACCGGAGCTTTTCAGTTGCATTTCCTCGTTAAGGATTGCACCGACAACATCATCAAACTTTAAAGTACTAGATCGAGAGACATAGTTACTAATGGCCATAACTAAACCATTCCAACATTCTGGAAATGAGCACAAAAATAACAAAGCCCTAAGTTCATCATCAAAAGTTACCCCTACAGAACTTAACTGACTTGTAACTATATTAAAATCATTTAAATGATTAGCAAAAGATCCACCTTCTGACATATTTATATTAAATAAATACTTCATAAGGAATACCTTATTTGAGGCCGATTGGTTTTCATATAGTTTGGCCAATGTCGATATTAAACCCTCTGTTTTTTTCCTTCGAAATATTAAATGCTACCGACGCCACTAGGCACAGTCGTATTGTTCCAAGTGCCTTTCTGTCGAGAATATTAGATTCCGTATCTGCAATACTCATTGGCTTCTTTGTCTTTCTTCTCAATGGTAGGTATAGATCTCTCTGATACATATAATCTTCCATCTGCATTTTCCACAGCTGGTAGTTTTGGTCGTTGAATTTTACGATCCTAAACTTACCATCTTCCACCATTGCTCCCACTCGAACCAAGAACCCTTCTCTCCTGCAAGTTTATTAGCCAAATAGACCTTCGGCTTTGATACTAGTTGTTAGAAAATTATATATTACAGAGTAATGGAACACAGAATATATTGCGGAAATATAAACACAGAAGCATAAAACAAAAGAGACACAGATATATGTGGTTCACCCAGTTTGGGCTACATCCACGGAGAAACAACCAGTCCTTATTTTATTATATTATCCAATAAACTAAAGAGGTACAACCTACAACAAATCCACTATAACTCCCTCTTCACTCTCAATCTCCTATCTTCTCCTCACTTAGAAAATAGATCTACATAGACGCAATACAATTCCCTCATATATAGCAAGGGGTTAAGTTCTAGGGCAAAAAATCCTAAATTAAACATAACTTCTACCATCAAATCTCTGCCTAATGAATGGCCAAGATTGACTACGAAATCACAACATTTTACAAGGCAATTTTACATCTATTCTTAGCTTCGGCCCCCTCTGGACCACCCCTGCAGCGAATATTTTACGGGCGGCGTTGTCGTCCCCTTATGAACTGGGGTCTAATGTGGTGATACCTTTGAATACAGAAGATAATCAGGCTCCACAGCCAACAACATTATTTATCAAACTAGGGAAAGTTTGTTAATTTCACAAGTGTTCAGCATTGTCTATGCAAGTGAATTCAGATGCTAATTCATAATGAAATGACTGAGAATCATTTCAATGATTAATAACTAATTCTCAAGATTCAATCCAAAATAATTTTGAAAGAAGTCTTCAAAGCATTTTCAAATATACTTTAATCAATTATGCAAAGAACTAAACTAGAATGCAAGTAAAAGGAATCACTCTTAGCAAATCTTAACTAGTGAAGACAATAATTTGTTTAGCATGAAGGAAAGCTACAACAAATGAACAACAAGTAAGTATTCAAACATCTCATGGAAAAAAAGTCAACTGTAAGCTTAAGACCTCTGATAACACTACTTCAGAATGAATAGAAATCAAGTTCTTAAACTAGCCTGATCAATGTGGTAAAGATTAAGATGCATATGTAAAACACAACAAGACCTAGAATCTAGTTTGAACGGCAAAAACAAATCGTAATAATCAATAATCGCATCAATCATAATAATTCTAATTTCATGAACTAACATTAATAAATGTTGGGTTGTGTTATATTCTTTCCACTACTAGCCTACTTAGCTAACTGGGGGTTTAGAAGGGGGTGGAACCCCTCCATCATTGCGCCGATTGCATAGCTAGGGGGGGGGGGGGGGGGGGTCACAAACGGTTTGAGGGGTGCAGCTAACCCCACTCTATGGGGTCCGAGCGGACCTACCTATGGTTTTGTGCATGATTTTCGCACATGGTTTTCGACGCAATGGTTTTCAGTCCATGGTTTTGGATGTGATGGTTTTCAGTCCATGGTTTTGGATGTAATGGTTTTGGATTCTTCAACATGTATAAATATGTATTATAACATTGAAAATAAAATAATGAAAAATCAAGCTCGTAGTCCCGGTTTTGGGATCTAGGGGCAAATCTCTATGTATATGTGTTTTATGTGTTATGCTCTCGCATTTTTTATTTTATGTGTTTTAGAATTCGTATGCAGGTAATTTTGGTACGGGGTTAAAACCTACATTTGGTATTAGAGCTGTTTTGGCTTCAAGGGGATGCCTTTGTTGCTGATGGATTTCGCTCGGGCCTATGGTAGACCATGTTCAGTGGGAGATCTGCGAGATCAATTCTGGTGGTGAAAGAAGATGGCGAGCAGTGGAAAAATAGAGATCGAGAAATTTAATGGTCATAGTTTTGAGTTGTGGAAAGTCACGATGGAGGATCTGTTGGTGGATAAAGATTAGTGGATCACAGTAGATCCGGGTACCAAACCAACGGGAGTGTCCGATGAAGAATGGAAGAAGTTGGATAAGAAGGCAAAGAGCATAATACGATTGTTTGTTTCAAAATCAGTATTGTTGAATGTAGTAGGGGAAGCTACGGTGAAGGCTTTGTGGTACAAATTAGGGACTTTGTACCAACCTAAGTCTCTGGTGAATAAACTGCTCGTACGGAAAAAGTTATTTAACCTAAGGATGAAAGATGGAGACTTAGCGACAGAGCATCTAAATGCATTTAATATTGTGGTAAGTCAGTTATTATCTATTGATATTAAAATTTCAGATGAAGATAAGTGCATCAGTTTGTTGTGTTATCTACCAGATTAGTGGGATAGTTTGGTTATTGCAATAGATAGCAATGCAACTTCCTTGTAGTTTGATGAAATAGTCTCATCCTTGCTGACAGAGGAGATGAGACAAAAAAATATGGAGAGCCAGAATGTTGATGCCTTGTCTGTATGAGGACGGTCCCAGAACAGAAACAAAAATAAGTCATTGAGTGGGAGATCTAAATCTAGAGGAAGATCTAAATCTCCAGGAAAACTTGTAAAGGCGGTGTGCTGGAAATGCGGAAAGGAAGGGCACTACAAAAGGGAATGTAAATCTAAAGCTCCTGATAAAGGAAAGGGATATGATGATGCTCCTTTTGCAGAGGCAAAAACCACCTCAGATGAAGGTGGGGATGTGTACTTGGCTTCTTCAAGTACACATGTAGATCATGAGGCATGGTTGATTGACCCAGGTGCATCCTTTCACATCACTCCCCATAGAGAGTGGTTCTACAAGTATGAGAAATATGATGGTCATGATGTCTTCTTGGGGGATGAAAAGAAGGCTAGAATCATTGGTCATGGAAAAGTAAAGTTGAAGTTGCAAGCTGGAAGGGTTAGAACACTTCCGGGTGTTCTGCATATTCCTGCATTGGCTAGAAATCTGATTTTTGTAAGCAAGCTGGATGTTGCAGGCATAAAAAAAGTGTTCGAGAAAGATACCTGCAAGATGGTCCAGGTAGCACTGATATTGATGTGGGGAGTTCGAATTGGAACTCTGTACAAGCTACATGGTAGCACTATTATTGATGGGTGCAACAGTTTTGTGGTTCTTAAAATTGGAGCAGAAAATCTAGTGGTATCTGGAGACAAGACCATGTTGTGGCATCAAAGGCTTGGACATATTGGAGAGAAGGGCCTTCGAATACTTCATGGTAAAGGTATGGTAGAAGGTGTGAGTCATAGATCTTTGGATTTTGATTTCTGTGAAAATTATGTATATGGGAAGAAAAATCGGGTGAGTGTCCCCTCTGGTGGTAAGAGGGCGAAACATAAATTAGAGTTTGTGCACAGTGATGTGTTTGGACCTGTGAAGTTTCCATCACTGGGTAAGTTTGTGTACTATGTATCATTTATATATGACTTCTCAAGGAATAAATGGAAATATTTCCTTAAGATGAAATCTAAAGTCTTTGATAGGTTTAAAGAATGTAATGCTCTCGTGGAAAACCAGACAGAGAAGAAGGTAAAGGTGTTGAGGACAGAGAATGGTGGAGAGTTTTGCAGTAAGTAATTTGAAGAATTCTGTAAGAAGTGTGGTATAGCATAGTAGAAGACTACTCCATACACACCTGAGAAAAATGGAGTTGCGTAAAGAATGAGCAAGACATTGATGGAAAGGGAAAGAAGCATGCTCAGTGGTGCTGGGTTAGGACAAGAATTTTGGGCAGAGGCGGTCGAGACAACATGTTACTTGGTCAACAAATCACCTTCATCAACGTTGGAGGATAAGACTCCACAAGAGGTATGGACTAGTAATAAACCCTCTCTTTCACATCTGAGGGTATTTGGATGTGATGCTTATGTATATGATCCAAAGGAGAAAAGAACCAAGTGGATATTAAATAAAAAAAAGTGCATCTTTATTGGGTATAAGAATGGTTTAAAGAGTTATAAGCTTTGGAACCCAATAACAAGGAAGGTTGTGTACAATCGATATGTGGTGTTCAGAGAGGTGAAAGGAATTGTTAAACATGAAGTCAAACTAAAGGAACCTGAGAATATAGAGTTTGAGCTCGAGGAGGAAGATTCACACTCTACAATAGAGGAGGAATCAAAATATGAAGACGCACAAACTACAGGTGTGAGAAGATTAGTTTGAGAAAGAAGGAAACCAGAAAGGTATGGTCCATCTGTTTTCTGTTCAAAATTTTCTTTATTTATTACTAATGATGATCCTAGAACTATGAAGGAAGTAGTAGACTCAGAGGATCTCAAACTATGGAAAGAGGCTATGGTTGATGAAATGGCATCTTTGCACAAAAATGAGGCTTGAGATCTGGTTGAGTTGCCGGCTAGAAGGAAACCCATTGGGAGAAGATGGGTGTTAAAGAAGAAGACAAATGCAGAAGGAAAGGTGAAGAAATACAAAACTCGGTTAGTAACAAAAGGTTATTCCCAGGTGTCAGGAATTGATTTTGGTGATATTTTTTCTCCTGTTTCCAAGGTAATTTCTATTAGATTACTTTTATTCGTTGTTGTTTCTTTTGATTTTGAGGTAGAACAGATGGATGTGAAGACAAAATTTCTTCACGGGGATCTGGAAGAGGAAATCTACATGAAGAAACGTAAAGGCTTTGCGTTGAAGGGTAAGAAAGAACTAGTATGCAAGTTAAAGAAGTCTCTGTATGGGTTAAAACAATCACCAAGGATGTGGTATTAGAAATTTGATACATTTATACGGGGACTTTGCTTAACCAGAAGAAAAGCAGATCACTCTATGTATTTTAAACTAATTGGTGACTGTGTTATTTATATAGTCTTGTATGTGGATGATATGTTGCTGGTTAGAAATGATAAAGAAATTATCTAAGAATTGAAGACCCAATTGTCCTCTAAATTCAACATGAAAGATCTTGGTGCTAAAAAATTAAAAGAGATCAGGAAAAGAGGAAGCTCTGATTAAACTAGAGGAAGTATGTCAAGACAATGCTGCAAAGGTTTAATATGCAGGATAGTAAATCGGTGAAGGTTCCTATTCCTATAGGTGTGAGGTTATCTTCTGAACAATGTCCCAAGACACAAGAAGAGGAAGAGGACATGTCCCCTGTTCCATATGCAAGTGCAATCGGTAGCCTAATGTATGAAATGGTTTGTACTAGACCAGACATTGCACATGCAGTGGGAGTATTGAGTAGGTTTATTTCAAAACCAGGGAAGGAGCACTGAACAACAGTGAAGTGAGTTTTTAGGTATTTGTGTGACACTAGTGATTAGGTTTGTGCTACTAAGGAAGACCAAGATTGGACAGAGTGTTGGGTATTCGTGGCTTTGTTGATGCAGACTGGGATGGAGATCTGGATCAGAGAATATCTACAAGTGGGTATGTGTTTAACCTATTTGGAGGTACAACCAGTTGGATGAGTAAGAAACAATCTGTAGTGGAACTATCAACTACAGAGGTAGAATACATGGCAGCCACTCATGCAAGCAAGGAATTAATTTGGTTGTAGAGATTGTGTTCAAGTATGGGGTTAGTACAGGGAGCTATAAGGATAGACTGTGATAGCCAAAGTGCAATTTTTTTGGCAAAGAACCCTGCATATAATTCAAAGACAAAGCACATTGATGTTCAATATCAGTTTGTGAGGGACATGATAGAAGACAAAAAGGTGTTGTTGTTAAAGGTGGACACTTTCAATAATAGTGCAGATGCATTGACAAAATCTATGAGCTCTGAGAATTTCCCTTGGTGTAGAGAAACAATGAGCATTGCAGGGCTAGATAAATGACTAGTCTCTCTTGTGGCCCCCAGTGGAAATAAAGCAACAAGTGGGCGAATTTTGGGTTGTGTTATATTCTTTCCATGACTAGCCCACGTAGTTAACTGGGCTGCTAGAAGCGTGGTGGAGCCCCACCTTCGTTGTGTCGATTGCATAGCGGGGGCGGGGTCACAGGGGGTTTGAGGGGTGCAGGTAACCCCACTCTATGGGGACCCTATGTCAGGTTGGTTGAACCTACCTATGGTTTTGTGCATGATTTTCACACATGGTTTTGGACACGATGGTTTTCGGTCCATGGTTTTGGACGCGATGGTTTTCGGTCCATGGAGTTCAATGCTTCAGCATGTATAAATATGTATTGTAACATTGAAAAGAAAATAATGAAAAATCAAGCTAGTAGTCCCTATTTTGGGATCCAGGGGAAATATCTGTGTATATTTGTTTTATGTGTTATGCTCTCGCATTGTTTGTTTTCTATGTTTTAGAATTCGTGTGCAGGCAATTTCTGTACGGGGTTAAAACCTACAACAAACAATTGCGAGAATAAACATAAATAAATATGACACAATTAAAGCAGTAAATCTCCTATCGATTGGGCCCAGAGTCTCCAGAAGTCACTGCCAAAAGACACTCAAAATGCGATTATAGGTAAAACAAATTCTTCTTCATTAAACTTGATAATAGAGTTACAACATCACAGTAATCAAATTACTCTTTTTCAAAAATAAATAATTACAATCTTGAAATTTCTAACTAGGTGTTCGTTTCACATATCGGTTTTATATAACGTAGGAAAGACAAACAGATAAAAGAAAATCCTTAGGATCAGGAGATCCTGAGGATTTTGCAACCGACAACCTGATTTCATCACATAATAGAATTGGTTCTCCCAGTCTTCTGCTATCCTTTGTAATCGAAAAATTTTCCTTTTCATTTCATGGTCACTTTTTTCTATCATTTAAAAAATAATCGTTGAATTCATGATACTGCATATAAAGATAGCGAAAGTTAGTTTTTCATTCTGAGATTTACCCAATTCATTAACAATCAGTTTTATCTAGCTTCTATAGTTGTTTATTCTATATGTATTCCTAAAACGAAGATAAACACATAAAAATGAATGATTAATTAAGCTAATATGAGGATAAAACATACCTTTTCGACGGCCCAACATACTCCCCTGCGTACATTTTTTCCTGTCCTCATGTGATAATATGATTGAGGTGCAGTATGTCAAGGAATAAGAAGGATAATCTTCTTCCTTATATAGCCTAAAATAGCTTTTATGTTTAAGTATTGCAAAAGCCTGGTTTACACCATAATCTAGAAAATTATAATCACTGTAATACCCATCGGGAGGGTACCAGATAATAAGACATCTGTAGCGGTGCCCTATCTAGTCACGGCCCATGCTTAGGACCATATTGTTGTATCTATGTAGGCGAGTAGAGGCAACTTTGAAATTTCTATACCCAAATGGCTCCCTGTTCCTAAAATTGTTAGTGGAAGCTTCCCATCTTTGTCTTGACGCTGACAAAGCCTCCCCCTTAATTTCCTGAAAGTATTCCTTTCCTTCCTATATGATATCTATATGGAGTGGTCCTAATTGAGCCATGACTTTTGTTTATTTCATGAACTGTTTGTGCTGGATACAAAGGTGTAGGGGTTTCGTGGGTTCTCCCCTGACCCATAAGTCTATACCATATTCCCTTTTCTGAAAAGTGTTATAGGCTTTAGACCATTTAATATGATTAGTAGCAAAAGCGAGAAAAACTTGAAATTGAATATCCCCAATGAATGGGCCAGTATTACTTTCCAGTTCATCATCCAAGAAAAAATTGTGCATGTATAATTCACATAAAATGTGCTGTACCTATTCATTTTGTTCCATAAAACATTTTACAAAGTTTGGAGTGGTCTTGAATTCCGCTGACTTATTAGCCTTGACAACTTTCAATTTTAGTAAGAGGTATCTTTCTAACAAGAATAGTGCATAATTGGTGGCAGGTGAACGACAAGATAACACAACAAAGTAAAGAGAATAAATAGTTTCAATTTGCTCCTTGGCCTTCTATAGCTTGGCTTGTGCTTTCTCTACTTTCTTCTGCTTATCCTTGAAATTGACAAAAGTCTCGTCTTCTGTTACAATAAGTGCTTCAAATTTTTTCTACAATTCCTGGTGTACCTATAGTGACACTACTTCTTCCTTATGTTTAGGCAACTCCCTCGGGGTCTTGGTTAGTTCATTTTGAAATTTTATGATAACAACTTCCCTTACCAGAGGAACGTAGTGAGGTATTTCCTCTGTCTGAGTTTCATCATCCTTTGTTATCATTGAATCAATTTGATAGCAGCTTCAACTGCTTCTTGGGACATACAATAATCTTCTTGGGCATTTCCTTCAAAATTAGTTTGAACAGGAGCTTCCATTGTTGCTTGGGACATACAGCAGTCTTCCTGAGTATTCTCCTCAGAATTGGTTTGAACAAAAACATCTGTAGCGGGAAAGTCCGTTTGGGTTTTCATTGAATAAACACAAGGACCTTTAGTCTAAGTCTCAATATTCTTCAAAGGACATTACTCTGTTTGGGTCCCTATTGAGCAAATAAAAGGACTTTTAGTTTGGGTTTCAATATCCTCCAAAGAATGGTATTCCATTTGGGTCCCTACAGTTTCAAATTTCACTTTTAGTTTTTGGACCCTAATTGCTTCCTTTAGCCATTCTCTCTATTGCTTAATTGTTTTCTTATGCTTCTTGTACTTCTTAAGAAACTTCTTCCATCAATCCTTATACATTTTCTTCGTCGTGGGGTTTTTTATCGGAGGTGGCACAACTGTGTTTATTTTAGGTTCAGGAGGAGTTGTGCCAATATTAGGATGAGGTTCCAATGGAACAATGTCTCTCGATGGATTCTCGTCTTCTAGGTATTTTTCTACATGTGCTTCTTTCTTAGGAGACTCCAATCACACAGTATCTCTTGAGTGATTTTCATCTTCATGGTCTTCTTCTACATGGGCCTTGTCCTTTGGGGACTCCATTAGGACAATATCCCCTGGTTAATTTTCATCCTACAGGGCTTCTTCTGTAGGGCTTTCCTTTGCTAGGGATTCCAATGGGACAATAAACTCTGGTTGATTTCCATCCTCGAGGGTTTCCTCTGCATGGGCCTCTTTCTCAAGGGGATCATTTATAGAGTGAACCAATTCCCCCTAACCCTCCAAATTATTATCAAATGGAAAAGTTTCAACATGGCCAAAACTTCTGGCAAAGGTAGAGTGTTTAAGGGCATGATTTTTCCCTTCTGAGTTTCCAGATGGATCCCTTTCTTCACAATATGTCCCCATATTCTCTAATACTCGAGCCCCTTCTTCCTCATAGTCCTGCGAAAAATAATCTTGTGGACTTGGAGAGGGCATGTCAGGTAACCTTGCTTCTTCTATTGGAATTGGGGTGTGTTGGTGTGATTTTATCCTCATAGAGCACCTATGCTTTACTTGGCCCGAGGACAAAGAAGGAATCCTTTTTTTTCTTCTCCATTTTAGACTTGTTACTCTTACCCCCTCTTGTTCTGTCTCTTGGTTTTCTTCTGGTGGGGTTAAAGCAGGATTTAAAAGGTTATCCTAGGTTAATTGTTGTTGGGCCAGTTCATGAATGATGATTAATTTGATCAGACCATGATGGTTAATGACAGAATGTGGGTCCTTAGCCTTCCTAACCTGACTAGAAACACCATGCAATAAAAAATTTAAATAAAATAGCAAATTAACTGTAATTTTCTGCTTCAGAATAGCTAATAGTTTGAGTTGTCAAGGTTTTACCACATCTTGACGTCTATCACAAATGATATACCTCTGAACAATGGTCACCAATTCTTTCCATGGTTTCCTTAAAGCTGTGGGGTGAATCCCTTTGTTGTTCATCTGGGTCTTGGAATACTGTGACTACGTCCTGTAGAAGAACATGCTTCTTCGTCCATCTTGTGCCTTCTGCTGGAAGTTTAGATACTTCATATATAGCTTCTTCAGAAACTGTTATGTTTCTTCCTTTCACTGTCATGCGTCCATTTTGTAGATTCTGCAAAAATTCAAGTTTTATTTCCTCATGGAATCCTTGTAATTTGGTTAGGTATTGAAGCCAGCCGGTGCACTCAAGAATTTTGCGAGCCTATTCTGATACTCGGAGTACTGTACGTTCAATGCGGATGGATTTTCCTCCCATGGTTGTTGTTTCTTATTAAATTGTTCACTTGCACTTTTGCATGCACTCTTCTCACAATTTCACAATTTGGAACAACACCATAAACCATATACAAAATGTTAAAGTTATTAACAGAGCAGTGACATTGTTTTAGAACTAATATTAAAGGAAATTGTGTTGTTTGTCTCATCGACAGTTTTTGGCGCAACTTAATAATTGATTTGCATGCTATCCATAATGCTTACCTTCCCCCCTCCATTCAGAAAACAATTTAATAATTATTACACATGTGCATTCATAATGCAATCCTTCCTCCCTCCAATCAAAAAGCAGTTAAATAATCATTACACATACTATCCATAATGCATACCATCCCCCCTCCAATCAGAGAAGGGAATCCACGACCACAAAGCATGGGAAAAAGGGAAAGCGCATCGGGAATTTGTAAATGCAGTCGAACAACAATCAAAGCGGCGTAAATATGACAAAAATAGTCGGAGAAGTATAGGTAAAAATATTTGAAATGCCCATAAAATGAATAAAACATAGACTAGATCATTATGTGAAGAGATATTTGTGTTAGGTGTAAAAGGTGACGAATGCATGACCGATGATAAATGTTAACGACTATTGATATTGATTTATCAGACAATAATGATATAATGCATATAAAGGTATAGTTTACCATGCATGTTGGTTAATTTAGTTATAAATGTTGTTCAAATGGTAAATTCACCTTTCAAAACAAGTCAATAGGAAGTAATAGGATAAGGAATATTTGGAAATGCAACATAGCACTTCAATACCATAAGCAGAGCCACTAATGCTAGTAGGCGTTCATAACCTCGACATCATTGCTTTTAAACCCAAAAATGAGCCAGAGCCCTCCTTTTAGTGTTTATATGATTTTTCTTTTCATTGCTATAAGAGACCACTATGCTAGCATGGTAACTAGATAATCATAGTGCCATTCACCGGGATATAATAAAGTGATCAGGCTAGCTCATGATGAGACCTTATTTCCTTCTGACAATTTTGACTATCAAGAAGGTCATTACCCTGGTGTGGTGGCCATAATGGAATGTCACTTTTTACACCCTTATGATCATGGTATGCTGGCTCGTGATGAGACCCCCTATCCTCTTGAAGAATATGTGTGTTTCATTTTCATATTTTCATATTTTTATTGTAGAGGGAGGCTAATTTACTCCTTAGGAGTCGGGGATGGCGTTAGAAGTAAAAAAAATGCCAATGGAAGTTATGCTTTAATCCCTATATCACCATACCAAAGGGAATTATCAATTGAAAGTGTGAAAGATAAACCAACATTGTATTAAGATAGTAAATCATTTTATGATATGTCCAAAGGAAAAATATTCAACTAGTCATTATATAGGTGAACCAGGTTAGTTTCAAAATAAAGATGATCATCAAAGGTTTTACAATTTATAATGGTATTAATATCAATGTTTTTCTTTTATCTCAGGTACAAATTCCAAATCCAAACACATGGTTTTACTAAGAAAACATGGGAGAGAAAAATGGAAAAAGAATAACTCATGACAAAAAAAAGGAAAAGGAATCACAGTTGTTCATTCTACCAAACAATAGCTAATCAATTGATTGAACAACAACTGTTCAATTGATTAAACAACAACTGTTCAATCGATTGAACAACAATTGTTCAATCGATTGAACAACAAACATAAAAAAAAGAAATCGGTGTTGTTTAATTAATTGAACAATAACTGTTCAATTGTTTGAACAACAAAACACACAAAAATAAATCGAGGTTGTTCAATTGCTTGAACAAAAAAACACACAAAAAGAAATCAATGTTGTTCAATTGATTGAACAACTGTTGTTCAATTGATTGAAAAACAACACACACAAAATGAAATCAGTGCTATTCAATTAATCGAACAACAAAAACACAAAAAAAAGAAATCGGTGTTGTTCAATTGGTTGAACAACAACTGTTAAATTGATTGAGCAGCAAAAACACACAAAAAGAAATCGGTGTTGTTCAATTGATTGAACAACAGTTGTTAAATTGATTGAACAATATTTGTTCAATTGATTGAACAATAGTTGTTCAATTGATTGAACAAAAATTATTCAATTGATTGAATAGCAAAAACACGCAAAAGTGAAAAATTTGATCTTTTCATTTATGTGAACAATGACTGTTCAATTGAGTGAACGACAACTATTCAATTGAACAAAAATTATTAAACACACCCAAAAAAAACAAGAGAAATCATCGTATTTACATAATGATGCCTAAACTAAATTTCAACCAACCGTAAAAAGAATATATACATTATTTACAGTTGAAGAAAGATAATTTTTTATGAAAGTAAAGTTGCTGAGTCATCACTCCCTGTAGCTAAAATTTGCATAGTGGGATCATCACATACCTGTTGGCAAAAAGACTATTTGGTGAGTGGCTTATGATAAAGATGCACCTGATGTCCTTTCGAATGGAAAGAGTAGCTAGAATCATCGATGGTAGTAAGAATGAGAGTGCCATTATTGTGTACCACTTGAATTTATTAAGGGCCAAGCCACCTTGTTTGTAACTTGCCGAGATAGTCTTTAAATCTAGAATCATAGAGGGTCACCTAGTCTCCTTTCTGAAACATCTTCTTTTTAATAAGACTATCGTGTCACATTGCCCTTTGCTGCTAAATAATTGCGATGTATTGTAGAGAAAGTAGTCGAGCCTCATCGAATTCATTTATTTTTTGAAGTCACTGTTTGGGGCTCTATCATATCCAATCCCACTTCTTGGGCTGTCATGAGAGTCTTTATTTCAAATTCAATAGGAAAGATAGGTTCTTTACCAAATACAAGTTGGCTCAGAGAATATCCAGTAGTATTTTGCCAAGTTGTGTGCTAGGCCCACAAGGCCTCTAGCAGTCTAGCAGCCTAGTTCCGCCGATGTGTCGAAACTGTCTTAGTCAGAATTGCTTCGATGACCCTATTATTGTTTTCAACCTGCCCATTCACTTGCAGGTGATACAAGGAAGTGACTCTATGTGTGATGTGGTGATTCTCTAGAGTGGTTGTAATCTTATGTCGTACAAATTTCCACCCTCCATCTGTTATCACTTCCCTAGGTAAACCATACCTCACAAATAACCCAAAAAGGACATTGGTTATGACTTCTTCTGTAGCTCTTGGGAAATCTATTGTTTCTACTCACTTTGTTACATTGTCTATAGCAACCAGTATGTAGGCATTTTGGTTTGAAGACAGATGAAATGGGCCAAAAAAATCCAATGCCCATCATTCGAAAGGTTCTATTACTAATTGGGGTTGTAGCGACATTTTGTCCGATTGACCAGGACGACCCATCCTTTGGCAGATATCACAAGCCTCGACATATTTCTTAGTGTCTTTAAAAATAATGGGTCAATAATAACCCATTTGTAGCACCTTAGGCCCCGTTCTGCGATCTACGAAGTTTCCTCCATAGGCTTGTCATGGTAAGCCTTCAGGATGTCGTAGATTTCATCTTCATGAATGCATCTGTGTATGCACATATCAGACCCTGTATGAAAAAGGTATCCACGAATCTAAGAAAATCTTGCACTACGCTGGACAATCTATTTCGTTTCCCTTGCTGTCATGTGTCTGGGCAGCTTTCCTACCGCCTGATAATTTTCTACATAAGCATACCATGGCGTTTTAACTTCTACAACAAACAAATTCTCATCTGCAAATTGGTGATCTAATGCCATGGGGTCATTTATCTTTGGAACCCAAGACAGAAAATTCGCGACCGGGTTTGCCTTCCCTAGACAGTCTTTAATCGTGATATCAAACTCCTACAAATTAATAGCCAACGAGTCACTCGACCATTTGTAATGGGTTTATTAGCTAAGTATATAATGGAAGAATGATTAGTATACAAAAAAACTTGATAGCTAGTTATATAATGTCTAAATTTGTTTATCGCATAAATGGCAGCTAAAAATTCCTTTTCTGTTACTGTATAATTAAGTTTAGTAACAGTAAGATTTTCGTTGACATAATAAATAGCATAAGGTGTTCTTTCCTCCTCTTGCCTCAGGACAACACCTATTGCTACATTTGACACATCCATAGAGATGTGAAATGGCAGCTCCTAGTTGGTTCCATGCAATACTAGTGTCGTCGAAACTAATTTCTTCAAATCTATAAAAGTTGTGTCACATTTCTCAAACCATTTAAAGTCAACATTTCCTGTTAAGGCATACAAAGGCATTACCAATTTGTGATTTTTTTTATAAACCTGCGATAATAAATTGCATATCCAAGGAAGGTCCGCACCTCCACCTAAGTACATGGTGTAGGTAGTAGGAGAATTACCTGTATGTTTGCTGGATCTACCTATATCCCAGCTGTAGAAATGTAGTGTCCTAGGATTACGCCTTCCGTCATCGTCATGTGACACTTGTCATGACTTAAACATAGCTTTTTGGCGATGAATCATTCCAAAACCTTCTCTAATGTCTGTAGCGCTTGATGAGAGTCATCCCCATATGGGGTAAATTCATCGATGTAAACTTCGAGTCCTTCATTTATCAGCTCAGCAAAAATACTGAGTATGCTCCTCTGAAACATGGCTGGGGCATTGCATAAGCCAAACGATAACACTTTGTAAGCAAATGTACCCCACAGGTAGCTTAAGGTGGTTTTTTCTTGGTCTTCAGGGGTGATTTGGATTTGATTGTAGCCAGTGAAGCCATCCAGAAAGGAAAATAATTGTTTTCCTGCCAGTATATCAAGGACTTTATCAATAAATGGAAGAGGGAAGCGATATTTCTGTGTGGCCTTGTTCAGTTCCTGATAATCCACAAAGATGCAACACTTCTTGTTTTTCTTAGGAGCAACTACCAGCGGAGAGACCCACTAGCTATCCGAAATGGGATAAATGAAATTCACATCTAGCAACTTCTGCAGCTCTTCTTTTACAATATATTTGATATGTGGATTCAATCTCCACCGAGGTTGCTGGATAGGACGAGCATCCTTTTTGGTGTAGATATGATGCATACATAAATGTGGGTCTATGTCCTTCATGTTTAGATAGTTGCAAGAAAAATCCCCTTCATATTTTTGTAGAACTTGAATTAGATTTTGTTGTTGGTCACTGTCCAGACTATCATTAATGTTTATAATCTTGCCTAGTTCAATTTCAGCAGGCTTGCTATTATGAACGAAAGTTGTATGGATATGTTTATCATCAATATCTTTCAAAGGGTATTCCAAGGCTTCATTGTCAAGAATTGGTTTAAAAATTTGACATTTTACACTATTCATAGTAGTTGGTTGAATAATAAAGTTGTTGATTACATCATCTTCAGTTTGATTCTTGAACTCAAGTGCCTCTGCTACTGTAAGCGGTGAACGGATGTTTTCTTCCAAGTGTGAGGGTGGTTTCTTATGTATTTTCACGATGGGTGGACTTGGTTTGGTAGGAATATATAAGAAAATATCTTTTACAATGCCCCCCTTAACAATGGTCATGCTACCCTCTCGGAAACCTATGTAAGCATTAACTGTTTCCAGCCAAGGTCGACCCAAAATTAAAGGGTTCCCATCTAATCGAATTTTTGGGTTTATGACAAGAACATCTACTGGGTACTCCCATGAATAAAAAAAACCGTAATATCCTGTAAAGTTCTCTCTGGTCTTACCACCGAATGATCAGTGAGTTCTAGCAAGGTGGTGGTTGGTTGCAGAGCTTTGATACCAAGTGTCTTACAGGTTTTCACTGTTAAGATGTTAATGGCCACACACAAGTCAACTGGTGTGTTTGGAAAGAGTGGCCATATATTTTGATTGTAACTATGGGATTCGCAGGATATTCATATTTAATCGGTGTTTCCCCACCCAAGAGAAAATCAGACAAGGTCCCTATAACATGAATAGTGGGTGGAGCTTTTAGTTTCCTCACATGTTTTTTCACACATAGCTCTTTAGTTGTTTTATCTTGGATGGCTTGGAGGAGAGGAATTTTAATTCAAAGATTTTTCAATTCCCTTAGGAGATCAAAGTTTGGAGAAACAACTGCTTTAGGTATTGTTAATATTTCGAGGAATGGGTGAGAAGTAACTATGATTTTTTCAAGATCTTTATGCTCAACTATACCTTCTCCTTGTTTTATTTTTGTGTCAGTAAACATTGATGGTGTATGTACATGTGGGGTTTCTAACTCAATTGGTGTCCGGTCTCTGTCTTCTTGAAGAGTGATAATGTGTCGCGACCTCAGTCTAAGTTCATTGCATTCTTTTTGTTCAGTCTCATAGTCTGATTTTTCAACAATTTGTATCAGCTGAACTGACATGTTATTAGGGTTTGGATTTGGTTGAGTTGGTATTTGGGGACATAGAAGGGGTTGAGGATTTCGCTATAATTTATATGGGGCTGATAATGTAGGTTCAGGTTGAGGACCTATCCCCATAGGTGGATAAGTTATCCCTAGAGATTGCTGCCAATTCAGAGACCAGTTTGAATTTTGTGAAGTAGAGGGAGGCCATTGGGATGGGTATGGATTACTTTGCCAAAAAGGAGTAAAAGAGAATTCATCCAACCATTACCCGAAAAGGACTAAGTTGGCCAAGGTGACATAGGAAATGGTTGGGACTACCAATTTGAGAAAGGTGATTGACCTTACCACATTGTTCCAGAATTTTGCTATTGATTAACTGGCAAAGAAGGAAAGAACCAAGATGGGTATTGTGAAATACCTATGGGTTAGCCTCTGCACTGTTGACACTATATTGGTTCTGTCTCTTCTTATGCTTCCTTAAAACCTACTTTCAACCCTAGAAATGATGGAAACTGCTCAGTGGCATGTTCCTTGGTGCAGATAGTGCATGTCTGGACCATGTCCAATGGACACTCTCGTTGCCTATGATTCTTCCAGTAGTGTGGGAAAAAAAAACCAAATTTTGCTATCCTAAGGCTTGTTTCTGTTTGGCCTGCTGGATGTCCAACTGCATTATAAGGGTGCCTTGGATGTATGTCTTGAAGTCTTCCAGGAGTTTACAGATTTCCATTCTTGTTACGCCTCCACTGTGTTGTTTTCTTCCCGTAGTCATAAGATCTCGGCTTCCTGACCTGGTGCGTGTGCTACCTCGCGAACACCTGATACACAACCAAACGAATTCATCATAATCCTCTTGAGAATTTTCTCCCTTCCCCATCAAATTTAAAGTTTCTTTCCATTCGTCTTTCATTCCTTTAAATAGAATGGCTTTCAGAACTTCTTTTGGTAATGTGGAGTAAGGAGATCTCTGCATATTGTAGTGAAAGCATTCGACATATTCCTCTAGTGTTTCATTATGCTTTGCAGACATCTTAAATATTTCATCTTTTATTTCCCTAGTCCTATAATAGTCCTGATATTTTGTGACAAAATAAGTTTTCATGTCATCCCAAGAGATAATAGTGTGCCCACCTAAACCCATGAACCACCTCAAAGTTTCTCCTTTTAGGGTAGAAGGGAACAACTTTAGTTTTTTAGGGTCAGTGGTAAAATCATATCCTCTACAAAGGATTTCAAACTCGAAGAGAAAAGCATCTGGATCCTCTGTGGTCATCCCATGAAAGGTTGGGATGTTTTGCAAGGGGCATTGGTTACTAGGTCAACTATGGGGTATTCCAATGTCGAGGTCTGACGTTGAGGTGGTTGATTCACCATTTGGTAAAAAATGTGCCAATATCCTTCAAGGACTTCAGGGGATCATATTTGAGTAAGTGTAGTATTCTCAATCTGAGATGTTTTTGTAGCACTACCCAAATTCGGGATCACAAGAACTAGACAACTGTGGCTCTACCTTAGCAGTTCCACTGGTTTCTCCCTCTCCTTCTCATAGATTGTATGATTTTGCCTCTTGTAAAGGATCATAATATAAATTTTCTATAACATGAAACCTTTGTTTAGATCATTTGGTTTGGCCATTAATCTCAGCGTAGGCTGCAAATGGTGAGTCTTCCTCCTAAGGGATTATAGTAGGGATTTTTCCATATATAGTTCGGGGTCCTACTGATGCCCAAGATTCTACTTTTCTTATGATTTCGTCTATAAAAGTTGATCTCCCAAGGTTCACCAATCCCTTGGGTTCTGCGAATTTAGGTGGGGGGTTTTGATCAATTTCTATCTTTTTATTCTTAGTTATTCATAAAACCCATACTCCTATTTAACCTTTATGCATTTGTTGAAAAGTGGGCTGATGAGCAAGCACTTTACTTGATGGTTACGGAGGTTCTTACCTCCTGTTTTTAAAACCCAATTCTTTTATAGCAATAAAAATGAAAAAGAAATCACTTTGAAACACTCTCCCCGACAATAGTGCCAAAATGTTGGTGCATTAGGAGGACTATTTATAACAACTTTAGTAACTACATTAGTTATCAAACCAGGGCAAGTCTATTTATTTCAAGAGCGTTCAACATTATCTATGCAAGTGAATTCAAATGCTAATTCATAATGAAATGATTGAGAATCGTTGCAATGATTAATAATTAATTCTTGAAATTTAATCCAAAACAATTCTAAAAGAAATCTTTGAAGCATTTTCAAATCTACTTTAATCAATTATGCAAAGAATTGAAATGGAACGCAAGTAAAAGGAATCACTCTTAGCAAATCATAACTAGTGCACACAATAATTCATTCAACATGAAGGAAAGCTATAGAAAATGAAAAACAAGTAACTATTCAAACATCTCATGGAAAGCAATCAATTGTAAGCTTATGACCTCTGATAACGGTACTTCAAAATAAACAACAATCAAATGCTTAAACTAACCTGATCAATTTGGTAAAGATTAACACACAAATGTAAAACATAGCAAAATCTAGAATCTAGTTTGAACGACAAAAGAAAATCGTAATAATTAATACTCATAGCAATTAGAATAATTCTAATTTCATGAACTAACAATAATAAACATTGTAAGAATAAACATAAATAAATATGACAAAATTAAAGCATTAAATCTCCTATTGATCTGGCCTAGAGTCTCCAGAAGTCACTGCCGAAAGACACTCATAATGTGATTATAGGTAAAACACAGTCTTCTTCATTAAACATGATAATAGAGTTACAATGTCATAGTAATGAAAGTACTATGTGCCAAAAATGAATAATTACAATCTTGAATTTTCTAACTAGCTGTTCATTTCACTTGTCATATTTACATAATGTACGAAAGACAAATAGCTAAAATAAAATCCTTAGGATCAGGAGATCCTGAGCATTTCACAACCAACAATTTGATTTCATCATAGAATAGAATTGGTTCTCCTGGTCTTTCGCTATCTTTCGTAATTGAAACATTGTCCTTTTCCTCTCTTGGTCACTGTTGTTTTGTTGTTTTAACAACAATCATTCAATTCATGTTCCTACATATAAAGATACATGAACTCTTCCATCGTGGAGAGATGGCTGAGCGGACCAAAGCGGCGGATAGTGAAAATTAGGTTTTCATGTCCAAATTTACTGAGTTCATTAATGATCAGTTTTATCCATCTTCTATAATTGTTTCTTCTATATTTATTCTCGAAACAAAGATAAACACATAAAGACGAATGATTAATTAAGCTAATATGAGGATGAAACATACCTTTTCCATGGCCCAACAACCATTACTCCAGTGTACACATTGGCACATGCAACTATCAACATGAATAAGCAGTGCCTAATAAACAACACATACACATAAACGCATGTAGTCGAGCATAAGAAATCAATTCTTGTAACCAACCTACAATATTGATACATGTAATCAAACAATCAAGAATTCAACTTAACATACAATGATGTAATCAAGTTGCATATAATCATGTAATTTGTCATTTACTTCTGACGATGCATTCCACATAATCAACATCAAGTTCCTCATGACAACCTTACTACAATCATAATGAACATGATGCAATGAAACACGCACATGGAATGCAAGTGTACGATACACACATGCAACTAACATGCATAGATGACCAACACATTCACCCAAGGAGAGCACAACCACTCTCTGATACGAATATATAGTATCAGATTTGACCCAAAGAGAGCACAACTTGCTTTGGTACCAATCTGTAACACAAGTATCACCCCAAATAAGTATTCTCGCTTCGACACAAAATTAATTGGGATTGAAGAGTAAAATATCTTAGAATAATGGAAGAACATAGTCTTCATTCGAACCAACCCTTTTTTTCTTACCTATGCTTGCAACGATAGACATGACAGGTGAAGAAGAATCATTGACAAACACCGAAAAGGCTCTCCTTTAGTTGGGAGGGAACACCAATCTTTATTAAACCCATAATAATCATTAACTTTATATATGTCCATTTTCCTCCCAGCTCTACCCAAGAAACTAACCAGCTGGGGTAAACATGCGATGACAGAGGTCACTATTAGGGATTCAACTTCCTTGGTGACCTTAATGAATGGAATCTATAGAGCATATCAAACAAACCCATCCATATCAGCCACAACACCCTTGAGAGACATGTCATCCACTTAGACATCCTGTCCCTAATTCCATTGATGTTTTAGTCCTTTTAACACATGGTCGCTCCCATGCTATAGGAATGACATTATGGATAATCCAAAGTCGCACTCACAGGCCTATGTGCTACCATCCCTAGACTCTTTTCAATAGACTTGTGCCACCATCCGTGAGATTTGATCCACTTTTTTAGCCTAGAATCTCGACCTCTGCCCAGAACTTGTTACAACCTCCACAATTCATCAAAGACATGATGAAAAGATATATAATCAAAATTCAATCTTAGGACTATGCCTAAACATCCCCAACTGGGATTGACATTCTGTCAAACACTTGACATCAATGCAACCTATAAGTCTAGGATATAAGATAGAGCATAAATGACTAAAAGAACTTATGAAACATAACCAGAGTGATCACCACCTTCTCCCTAGAATGATTATAACATCAATTAGGTCTTGCATCCATCCATTTAACAATTAGAAGTAAATACATGAAATGATCATGACATGAACCATTGATATAACCATGCTTATAACCAACATAAAACCATATAAATGTTAGAGATATGATGTCCATTAAATCCAGATATAAACAAGTGCAAAACTAAGAGAACTTAGATTTTATTGATCATAGACAAATCCGACCAGGTTTGGGACTTCCACGTATCACCCGACCATATACATGGCTGAACGAAATATTTCCTTCACTGAGTCACCCCTATGCCATATTCCAAGCATGAATGTGGGATCTCATAGAATAACCACTCCAAGAACCATCAAGGGAATCCAAAGCTTAAACCACCTCCAGTCTCACCAAACTGTGATCACACCAAAACTAGTGGTTCAATTACAACCGAGCCGAGCTTGGAATGCCATCTAGAATCCATCACTATCCTTGAGGAATTTTTTGTCTCCCTGTCTCTCAGGCTTTACTGCAATCAAATCTCGGATCAATAGGCCCTAAACCGAGACTAGTCTCTCAGGCTTTACCACATCTAAAAAATGGATCACTAGGCCCTAAGGGAAGACTTCTCCCTCGGATTTACTGTGTATCTCATCAAAACTAATCAAGGGATTCCTAGGCCTTTGGGAATGAACCTTGAGACCACCTCCGCCCTAGATTCTTAAATCCATCCCGCAAACCAAATCACAAAACCGCGATAAACATCCCAGCATACCATGGCGTCCAGAAAATGTAAGGCTAGGTTGAGAACTATTGTCATAACTTGGAAAAACCATGCCACCGATAGCAAGAGAACTATACACCAACATGCAAAGCCATGCATATCCAAACCAATTGGGAAATCATACATTCAAAAGGTTACATGCAAGTATTCATGTTGAAGTTACTTGATCCTACTTTCCTTCCTTAATCCAAAACAAGAGTGCTCTAAGAAAACTCTAAGTGACCAAGAGGGAGAGAGAGAAAGAGAATAACGAGAGAGCTCCAAACTTGAACTGACAAAAGGTTGCCAACTAATCCTCGGAAGCCTTTTTATTTATGAGTTCTCTATTTTCTTCATTTTCCATTACTTTCCTTCAATTTCCTCCCCACATGCAATCTCTGACCAATCGCCTTACTTTTCACCTAATTTCTTTTATTTTCACAAATAAATGTGCCAAAAATGGCTTTGCCTTAGCCTTTGCCAAATTCCTTAGCAAAAACACACATCGAGTGATGCCAACTATGATATATTTGCCCAACATTCATCTTGGAATAAGTGTCCCTTACCCGTGGTCTTATTTTTCCTTTATTAACTTTTATTAGATGAAATTTTCACCAGGGCTATTACAACTGCATCAACATGGGAAGGGTGAGACAATTACAAAACAAAATATGGTATCATGGAAGGAAAGGGACAACCAAAAACAAGATGAATATACAATATTGCCTCAACAAGGCAAGTTGAGTACAACATAATCAAACTTCGGATCCTGACAGGCTGGAGTCAGGACTCGAGCATTAGCATAATCAGATTTGGAGCAAGTGCAACACTCGGTCTCTATCGAGATCAATTACTTAAAGGGAAGGATGATCGAAATTATGTTGCACAACTAGAATCAAAGCTCTTAGCCCAAATTTAATAGGTGGCTCAAACGTTTCCCCAAACGCCCAACCAAGGAGGGCCCACGCCATAGGAGGAGGTTGGACTAAGTGTGGAGTCGGACTTTTAGGCCTTAATGCTAAAAATAAATGGGAGGTGAGCCGACCAACCTACCTCGACCAAGGAGAAAATCCAAACTCTCGTGGGCCATTGATTTCATGCGTGAGGTCGTGGTCATTGGTTGGACTCAGTTGTGTAGTCGAGATGGGAAGTGCCTCAACCCCCAACTACTATTAGTTTGGGCAGAGAACCTTTTGTGTTGCATGGATCCTAGATTTGTTTTAAATTTATTATTATATATATTAATAGGGTATAGAAATCCGTAGAAAGGGTTTCCCTATAAAGTTTGGATTTTTACATTTGATAGAAAGTCACTGACTTTTTTTTAGATAAATATAAAGCTAAATAATTCTGTCAGTTCCAATGAGTATTATTTTTTAATATATTATAATTATTTATTAACTATATTTATAAGTTTAAATAAATTTCCAACAATTTATTTATCATAAAATAATTTGATAAATATCATATCTATTTCAATTTTTTTATCAATTTGATTTATGTATTTTATTAAAAATATTTATTATAAAAATAAAATAACTGTTTAAATTTATTAATTTCAATATTTATATCTAATTTTCAGAATTTATATAAGACATTTAAATAATTAATAAAATATTTAATAATCATAATATTTATAACTATTTATCTACCCCACTTTACACTCCTACCATTTATAACTAGTTTAATATCCTAATTTAACATAATTTCCTTTATAAAAACTTGGGCAAATGATTAAGTGACATGGAGGGGTTTAAATCTAAAAACAAAATGGAATAAGGCCCCGCGAAAAAAGATAAATTTTATTCATTAAGAAGAATCATGGATATATTATACCAAGCAACGCGAACACTTATGTTCTACTTGAGGTTTTTCTGTTAATATTGGCAAGGCTCACAAACATCACAAATTACTATATCTATATATCCATATATATATTGGAACGGTTCAAAATCATCACAAGTAACTATATCCAAACAATAATTGTGAATGCAGGGAAATCCATACAGAATAAAAAAATTATCATAAATTTTTGGTATACTCTAAGTTTACAACAAAAATACTAAAATATAAAATCACACTAAATTTTATATATGGAAAGTGATAGTTTAAATTTTATGTGGAAAGTGATAGTTTTCTTTTAAAAAGTTTTGTATAAGAATGTAAATGTTATTATTTTTAAATTTTTAAACTTTTTATTTTTGGTAGAAATAAGGTAAAATTTCAATTTTGAGATAGTCGTTTTATTTTTACACATCACATTGGGTTGTAAAATAAACTTCTCTATTTAATTATGTGAAAAAATCGGTTATTTTTTTAAAGCAAAATTAAAATTACTAAAAAATAAAATACAAATTTAAATTTTGTGAACTTTGATTGTCGACAGCAGCAATGGTATCACATCTGAAAACTAATCCGAAGGTTCTAAAATCAATTTGGAGAGCTATCAATTTGAAATGGTAAATAATTGTACTTCAATTGCTATCAAATAATTGTTTTAATTGTTATAATCTTCTTAGGTTACTAGAAGCATTTGAATTGTATTAAGCTTAGAAATCATTTCCTTTGTAACTAACCTATGCAATTTTGAAATTGTTAGTACACAATACACTGTAATGAGGGTGACGGCAATTTTTGATGTAGTTCGATATCAAGAATCAATTTTTGAAGTTCAGTAGCCAGAATAAATTTTTGGAATTCAGAAAAAGTATTAGAAGCTAACGATAAACGACCTTTCAAATATAATTGTATAAAGGGGGGAAATTTAAACTCGTAGTTAGGCTTTGTCAAATGGTTAATAAAAATCAACAATTTGCTTTACATGTATTTAAAATTATAAATACATATTGTCACAAAGAAATTGTACACGTAATGAACTAAACTAATTGATGAATATAAAATGAAATATGGGAAATAATTTTTATTTGTTATTACATTTAAACAAAAATTAAACAAATCTCACATTTATTTCTGATAAAAATTAAGTTAATTTATGAATGCTTTTTAATTTTGCATATATAATTTGAAAAAAATGCTTAAAAGAGAGTAAAAAATATATTTAATTATCTATATATATATATATATTTTTGTAGATTTTATTTTTGAGTTTTGTTAGTATTAAAAGAGTGATAAGTGTATGAATCCGCAAGAAAAGATGACTCCAATGGTTCGCTATCATTAGATCGCAGTGCACTACTTAATAAAGACTAACAACACTAAGTTGATTTCTTTAACAATTTCAATCCATAGGCTTTCTTTCTCATAAAATTTGGACAATACAACTATTGAGACTTCTCTACGTCATGGTCCCTCAAGCTCTTCCACTTCTCTCCAAGGGTACAACATAGGATGGCAAGGAAATATCTTTGTTTGGCACTCTATGATGTCAAGCTTGTTAGTAATTTTTTGTTGATGAAAATTCATCCATAAGAATAAATCTCACAACATCAAACTTACTTGCTCCTCAATAATTTACTCAAAGTAAAAGCACTCATAGGATTAATGTCCTAACTCTTCATGCATTGTGTAGATCCTCTTCCCCTCTTTCTCTCAAGCTATGAAAATTATTCTATCTCGATATTTGAATTTCGTTTTCTTCCATGCATGTTTGATTGTCACATCTTGCCAAAAGAGATTGTACTTAGACCATGCCTTCAATAACTAGGTTAGGTGAATTTCCTATCAAACACCTGGCATTCATCCGAAGGTTGGGATTTTAAATAATCAAAAGGGAAATAATCTAATCATTACAAAGTGATTTTGGAAAGGTGGATTGACATTATTAGGGATTTAGACTACCCTTGGACACCTTCTCAATCAACTCTCACAACTAACAATTCACTCTCACAATAAACACCATAATAACTTGAGAGAGAGAGAGAGTTGGCTTTGTGCATTCAGAAATGGACATAAGAATGAGATAAAAACCTATTTAGGGGCCAACCTTGTTTTTATTAATTATGCTCATGACAGAGGGACTATTGTCACATAAATCCTACTCTAGGATCTACCATAATAGCAATATTCTCCTTTCATAGAATGGAAGTGACAAGGGTAATGACTTACCTTATATTCCATGCACGGTGATGAAGATAACAAGCAAACTTTGGAAGCTAGAGACCTCAATCCTATTTAGAGATCATGCTCCAAGTCCTTGATCCTGACACCTACACACATGCACAAATGAAATATGATAATGACTTTTCCTTTCCAAGAAGGAAATTTATATTGCACATAATATCTAATCATAGAAAATATGGTATGATCTTCTAAACACAAATAATGTCTAGATGGAAAGAAAATTGTCAATTCATGTATAATAATAGTACAATAGATAAATATACCTTTAATTGTAAGAATTTTCCTTCAATCCCTTACTCCCTATCTTCCCTTAACTGACTCACAAATTGGGCTTTTTCGTGAAGCAAGATAAACGTTAGTCGAGTGGTATTTCTATAACATAATAAAGAATTGTCATTACTTTCTCCCCCCTTCCACCACTAAGAGGGTCTCATTATAAAGGTCACTTCTAGATATGGGATGATATATTTCGACATCTAGGGCCATGAGAAGTTAAGAAACCTCCACAATTATTGGCCTCAAGCTGAACCATGACCTTTTAGGTCAAGATAGTCCTCTTGGGAAGGGAAATCTATAGAAAATTTGAGCTCCATTGCTCCCTACTTGAAGGAAATATTTATACTAAATGATAGGCTATATATTAGCATGGAAGTGATGGTATATATGAAAATGGCCTTGTGGGAGTGATGAACTACCTGAGTAGGCACATTCAAGGGTGAACACTGGTGCATTCAAGATAACACATGGAGAGGGATAAGGTATGGTTCCTCCTACTAAAATAAAGTGGGAAATAGAGTTATTACAAACCTCCACTTAAAATAGAACAAGTGTACAACAATTAGATGATCCTAAGCCTAGGTTTCCTCGGTGTGTGTGTGTGTGTGTGTGTGTGTGTATATATATATATATATATATATTGTAGGTTTTAACCCTATACAAAAATTACCTGCATGCGAATTCTAAACACATAAAATAAAAAATGGCAAGAACATAACACATAAAAGAAATATACACAAAGATTTTCCCCTGGATCCCAAAATGAGGACTACTAGATTCATTTTTCATTATATTCCTTTCAATGTTACAGTACATATGTATACATGCCGAAGCATCCATAAACCTCAATCCATTAGCTCTAGATTAGAACATAACCATAGTTCCCTTAAGCGGATCTACAAAATACCATGGAAAGAAAACCATCATGCCCAAAATCATGTGTGGAATCCATGCAAAAAAACATAGGTAGGTCCACCCACCTAATATAGGGTCTAAAAAAATTTCTCGAGGCGTTGCCACAAACATCGTGCATGGGGGCTACTACCCCCCTGCATATCCCCCAACAGTGGGGGAAAGCGCCCCCGTTGTGACAGCCCTACTACATCTGGCGCAACGTACAGGGGGGCTGCCTCCCCCCTATGACCCCCCCGGCATGGGGTTGTCATGGAAAGAATATATCACACACCCAGCATTCTCCCACTTATTGTTTTCTTTCCACAAGAGGCCATGGGAGAGCCTAATCATTGGTCTAACCCTACAATTCCCATTGTTTCTCTACACCAAGAGAACTTCATAGTTCTCATAGACTTTGTCAATGCATCTGCAGTATTCTTCAAAGTTTCTACATTTACCAGCAACACCTTTTTATCCTCAATTGTATCCCTCCTAACGTGATACTGAACATCAATATGTTTTGTCTTTGAATGATAAGCAGGGTTCTTTGCTAAGAAAATTTTACATTGATTTTCATAGTCTATCCTTATAGCTCGTTGTACTAACCCCATAGTTGAACACAATCTTTGCAACTGAACTACTTCATTTCTTGCATGAGTGGCTACCGGCTTGCATGAGTGGCTACCATGTATTATCCCTCTGTAATTGAAAGTGTCACTACAAATTGTCTCTTACACATCCAACTGACTCCACCTCCAAATAGTTTAAACACATACCCACTTGTAGATCTTCTTTGATCAAGATCTCCAGCCGATTTTTCATCAACAAAGCCACGGATGTCCAAATCTTTGTCCAATCCTAGTATTCCTTGGTAGCACAATCCATAATCACTAGTGCCACGCAAATACTTGAAAACCCACTTCATTGTTGTCCAATGCTCCTTCCCTAGTTTTGACATAAACCCGCTCAATACTCCCACTACATGTGCAATGTTTGGTCTAGTACAGACCATTGCATACATCAGGCTACCAAATGAACTTGCATATGGAACATGAGACATGTCCTCTTCCTCTTCTTGTGTCTTGGGACACTGTTTAGTAGATAACCTTACACCTACAAGAATAGGAACCTTCACTGGTTTAATATCCTGCATATTAAACCTCTGTAATATTGTGTCGACATACTTCCTCTAGTTTAACGGGAGATTCCTCTTTCCCTGATATTGTTTAATTTCCATGCCCAAAATATAGTTTGTAGCACCAAGATATTTCATGTCAAATTTGAAAGACAATGGGGTCTTCAAATCCTAGATAATTTCTTTTTCATTTCCAACTAGCAACATATCATCCACATACAATACTAGACAAATAACATGGTAACCAATAAATTTAAAATACACGCAATGATCTGCTTTGCTTCTAGCGAAGCCAAGTCCATGTATAAATGTATGAATTTTTTGGTAACACATCCTTGGTTATTGTTTTAACCCATACACAGATTTTTTTTAACTTGCTTACGAGTTCTTTCTTACCCTTCACCGCAAAGCCTTCAAGTTTCTTCAGGTAGATCTCTTCTTGTAGATCCCACTGAATAAATGATGTCTTCACATCCATCTATTCTACCTCAAAATCAAAAGTACCAATAACAAATAAAAGTAATATAATAAAAGCTACCTTGGAAACAAGAGAAAAAATATCACCAAAATCAATTCCTGACACCTTGGAATAACCTTTTACTAACAACCAAGCTTTGTATTTCTCCACCTTGCCTTCTGCATTCATATTCTTCTTAAACACCCATTTCCTGCCAATGGGTTTCCTTCCAGCTGACAAATCCACCAGATCCCAAGCCCGATTTTTGTGAAAAGATGCCATTTCATCAACCATGGCCTCTTTCCGGAGTTTTCCATCCTCTGAATATACTACTTCCCTTACAATTTTAGGATCATCATCAGTAATAGATAAAGAAAATTTTCAACAGAAAGCAGATCGACTATACATTTCTAAATTCCTTCTTTCTCAAACTGATCTTGTCACAGTTGCAGTTTGTGGCTCTTCATATTCTGATTCCTCTTCTGCTGCAGAGTCTGATTCTTCCTCTTTTATCTCAAACTCTAACTTCTCAGGTTCCTTTGGTATCACTTCATGTTTAATAACATATTTCACCTCTCTAAACACCACATCATGGTTGTACACAAGCTTCCTTGTTTCTAGGTTCCAAATCTTATAACCTTTTAAACCATCTTTATTTCCAATAAAGATGCACCTTTTAGATTTATTATCCAACTTGGGTCTTTTCTTTTATGGAACATGCACATATGCATCACATCCAAATACCCTCATATGTGAAAGAGAGGGTTTCGTACCAGTCCATACCTCTTGTGGAGTCTTATCCTCCAACGCTGATGAAGGTGATTAGTTGACTAGGTAACATGCAGTCTCCACTCCCTCTACCCAGAATTCTTGTCCTAACCTAACACCATTGAGCATGCTTCTTGCCTTTTCCATCAATTTCTTGTTCACTCTTTATGAAACTCCATTTTTCTGAGGTGTGTATGGAGTAGTCTTATTCCATGCTATATCATACTTCTTACAAAACTCTTCAAATTCCTTCTTGCAAAACTCTCCACCATTATTTGTCCTCGGCACCTTTATCTTCTTCTCTATCTAGTTCTCCAACAAAGCCTTAAATTCTTTAAACCTATTAAAGATTTCAGATTTCGTCCTAGGGAAATATATCCATGTATTCCTCGAGAAGTCATCTATAAATTATACATAGTACACAGACTTACACAGTGATGGAACTGACATAGGTCCAAACACAACACTATGCACAAGCTCTAATATATGCCTTGTCCTCTTAGCAGCAGACGAGAAACTCACCCAATTATGCTTCCCATATACATAATTTTCACATAAATCAAAATCCAAAGAAAATTAGACATACCTTCTACCATAAAATTACCATGAAGTATTCGAAAACCATTCTCTCCAATATGTCACAAATTTTGATGCCATAGCATGGTCTTTTCTCCAAAGACCACTAGATTTTTTGCTCCACTTTCAGGAACCACAGAACCATTGCACCCATCAATGACAATGCTACTTTGAAGCTTTTACAAGTTCCAATCCAAACTCCGTGCATTAATACGAGTGCTCCCCAAACCATCTTGTAGGTATCTTTCTCAAACACTATTTTTACACATGCATCACCCAACTTTCTTACAAAAATCATATTTCTGACCAACACATGAATATTTAGCACAAACATAAGTGTTCTAATCCTTCCACCTTGCAACTTCAACTTGACTTTTCCACAACCAACAATTCTTGCCTTCCTATCATCCCCTATGAAGACATTACCACCATCATATTTCTTATACTCATAGAACCACTCTGTATGGGGAGTGATGTGAAAGGATGCACCTAAGTGAATGAACCATGCCTCATGATCTACATGTGTACTTGAAGAAGAAGCCATGTACACATCCCCACCTTCATCTGAGGTGGTTTAGACCTCTATAGAAGGAGCATCATTAGGCCCCCTTCCTTTATAAGGAGATTTAGATTTACAGTCCCTTTTGAAGTGCCCTTCATTTCTGCATTTCCAACACACCTTTACAGTTTTTCCTAGATATTTAGATCTCCCACTGGAGAACTTATTTTTCTTTCTGTTCTGGGACCATCCTTGTATAGAAAAGGCAACACCATTTTGGCCCTCCATATTTTTCTGTCACATCTCCTCTGACAAAAAGGATGAGACTATTTCATCAAACTGTAAGGCAGTTGCATTTCTACCTATTGCAACAACAAGACTATTAGATGAATCTGGTAGAGAACACAACAAATTGATGCACTTATCTTCATCTAAAATTTTAATATCAACAGATAATAACTGGCTTACCACAATATTAAAGGTGTTCAAATGCCCTGTCACTGAGTCTCCATATTTCATCCTCAAGTTATACAACTTTTTTCGTAGAAACAATTTAGTCACCATAGACATAGATTGGTACAAAGTCCCTAACTTTTCCTATAAATCCTTCATTGAAGCTTCCCCTAATACATTCAACAATATTGATTCTAAGACACAAAATTGTATTTTGCTCTTTGTCTTTTGATCCAACTTCGTCCAGTCTTCAACTAACATTGTTGTTGGTTTAGTACCTAGATCTACTACGATCCAATGATCTTTATCGACCAACAAATCCTCCATCTTCAATTTCCAATACTTAAAACTCTAAAAATTAATTTTTTTGATCTCTATATTTCCACTAGTCGTCATCTTCTTTCACCACAAGAATCAATCCCGCAGATCTCCCACTAAATAGGGTATACCATAGGCCCAAGAAAAATCTCTCAATATCAAAGGCATCCCCTTGAAGCCAAAATAACTCTAATACAAAATGCAGTTTTTAATGTCGTATAGAAATTACCTGCATACAAATTCTAGAAATATAAAATAAACAATTGCGAGAACATAAAACATAAAACAAATATACATAGATATTTTCCCCTCGATCCCAAAACCGAGAGTACCAGATTGATTTCTCATTATATTCCTTTCAATGTTACAATACATATATATACATGTTGAAGAATCCATAAAACCCACTCCATTAACCCTGGATCAGAACATAACCATAGTTCCCTTAATCGGATCTACAAAATATCATGGACAAAAAACCATAATGTCCAAAACCATGTGCAAAATCAATGCAAAAAACCATAGGTAGGTTCGATCACCTAATATAGGGTCCAAAAAAATTTCCTCGGCCCCTTCCTTGAACCTCATGGAGGGGGGCTATCACCCCCCTGCATACCCCTCGATAGTGGGGGCAGCCGCCCCTCTTTCACCCCCTTGAGCGTGGGGTAATTGTGGAAAGAATATAACACACCCAACACCCAACACACACACACACACACACACACAACATATATATAATATTAATATCTATCTATCTATTATATATATATATATATATATATATATATATATATATATATATATAATATATATATATATATAATATATATATATATATATATATATATGAGACAACATAAAGGGTGCAAATTTGTTTTCCCTTGGAAAAATCACAGTTTTATTCATTAAAATTTATCAAAATTACATGTTGTAGATGTTGAATAGCATATGCAGTAACAGCAAGTTCTGATTTCTCAGAATCCATAAAAGAGTAATCAATTCTTTCCTACCTTTCTTTTTTCCACTCTTCGCCAACCACTAGTATTATAAGTGGATGTTAGAATAGACATTTGATTCTCATTGGTATTAGCTTGTCCTTCCTTGTGAGAGTCAAAACCTTCTAAGACATGCAAGTGTTTGTTGCCACTAGCCTTTGTTGTGTGCCACTTGGACTGTTGCGAGGTATTGCTAGACCGCTGTATATTAGTGTGTTGTGCTCTATGTTGCCATTCTGTGGATTAATCTGTTCAACTTGCTTTGTTTTGTCTGCAGCATTCATTGTTGTCTCCACTTCTTCTGTTGTTTCATCTAGGTGCTCAGTGTGTTGCCAGTGTTTTGGTTTTTTTGCTGGTTCCTTGTTTCTTTTGGTTTCTTTTCATAAAGGTTGAAATTATAATCAAAGGGTGTACCCAACAACATTATTATAAAAATAAATATGTAATAAGTTAATATATAAGGATTATTATGGGGATTAACACCTAACATTGGGATTTTATGAGGGATTAAAATGCCCCTCCCCTTTAAAAAAGTGTTTCACTCCACATTTGATTAGTTTTGTATGTTTCTACATGAAGAACTCATACTTCCATGTCACCACTTTTACTCATTGATTTTACCACTAGATGAGTTACTCAATAATTGCTCAATTTAATAGTTATTTAATATTTATTTTAAGTATTTTGTCTGGTTCTAATGCAATTTTAACTTCTTCATTAATCTTATATAAAGTAGTTTGAAATAGGATCATGACAATTATTACCCTATTTAAGAAAGGAACATGGAAAATTGGATGTACACATGAAGATGGAGGAAACTACAATCTATAAGTCATACTTTCAATCCTTTGTAACATCTTATAAGGACCATAGTAATTTGGAGCTAATTTTTTGTCATTATTTTGTTGCTTGAGGGACATATTTTTGTGTTTTTGTGTGGTTTTAGTCTTAAAAAGACTCAATTCCCTGCTTCTATTTCCTTTTAGCTATGATGTCGATATGGTTCACATATTGTTTTGTTTTGTAGCAAATATATCCTTAAATATTTTGAGAACATATTGTTGGTGATGCATATGGTCGTATGCTACTTAAACATTTTATTTCACTCCCAATAGTACATACTTATTAAAAATTCCCCCTTATTGTCAAGGAATTATTTTCATAGATATAACCTTGGTTTGTGATAGAGAATAGTGGTATCCACTATTCTTAGATATTAACTATTATTCATAAATATTCATGAAATGAGAAAAAGGGATTTCATGAATACCTTTCTTTGGGTTATGATCCTAGCATGATCCCAATAATGTCATCTAAAATAATCTCATTTTGGTCTCTAGGATCCTTGTGCTAGTCATCAAACTACACAAACTCTACTATTCCATGTAAGTGTTAGCATATATTTTCCATTTAGATATATATATATATATATAAAATGACTACAAATATGATCATTAAAATGTAAAAGTTCACAGCTAAAAGGGAGGGGGAAACAAAAGTTTCATGCTAAGAAAATGAAAACTTACAACAATTGTATGTCTTCATGGCTCCTTAGCTAAGTACTCCTCCTCTTAACCGCACATATAGTAAAGGAAAACTAGTAGCATGAGATTATTTCAAGGTAAGTGATGTTCTCTTGGAACTTTGCAAGGATAACTTTGTCTTCTTTTTCCATCCTCTTTTATCATGGTGGGTTCTCATTTATATTTGAGATTATAATGTATATTGGATGAACTTATAAGCTTTGATCCTTGTTTGACAAGGCATTTTCATCCTTATCATCTTTTACAATGTTATTTTTCCCTTTCCTAACTTTATTTTTTTCTTCAAAAGTCCTATCCACTTCTAATTCAAATTGCATCATTACATTATTTTCCATTCATCTTGATGCTTTAGAAGTGGAAAAAGTGGAGGAATAAATACACATTATAATTTTTAGTGGTGGGTCCTAATTTGGTGAATTGGGGTCTAAAACATTCCAAAAGAAGTTTGACGCATTAAAAAACATTTTAAGGGGATGAAAATTTACTTATTAAGTGTTGCACCCCACAATAATATTACAAACTTATACACCTTTCCAATGGTAGAAAAAAACCATTGAACATAATTTGTATGTAAAAGCTATGCCACACAAAATCGACCTTCCTATTTTGTCCACCATGATTTTATCCACATGATCATGATAAAGAATAATCTAGAAGACTCATTATTGTAACTATGGGCAAGAGTTTAAGGATTGAAACTTAACCACTAGTAGGTTATCAAGCTATGTTATAACGAGGCAACTAGGAGGAAAAGGGGTTCCATTTTATTCATGTGAATTTTGTTCCATAGATGAGAAGATTGGCCAACAATGGATATATAGAGAGAGAAAAGAGAGGATTTGTGGATTGTATCATCCTACGAGACATAGGTCTCATGATCCTTTGTACTTGCATCCATTTCCATTTAGAGAAAGATAGAGTAGAGAAGTCTCATGTTCCAGCTAGGTTTTGTCTCAGAAGGATTCCTTAGATCATATCTTATATTCATTGTGGTTTGTGAGATTTATTTCGTTGTTCTCTATTTTCAGTGCTTTATTTTTTTCATGCATAAGCATAACATAGTGATTAGCTAGTCCAAAAATCTAAGGAGAAATTAATCCTTATATTGTAGAATTTGGATTTTCAAACATATTTTAGTAAATCTATTGTGATGAACTATCTAGTGGAATATCCATAATAATTTAGGGATCATATTGGTAATAAAGTAGGTTTATTTTGGTATATTATGGAGAGTTATAAGGGATTTATACTAGTTAGGATAAAATTTATAAAACCCAAGCCATGGCCGATGAATTTACTAATAACCCTCAATATCCCATTAAGGAGACGTTTGCACGATTAGAAGTACAAGTCATAGATATAAACCATATGATACTACTCACAGTATCCCTAACCAATAAGCTCAAACTATTTGGAGAACATGATGGTTCTAATACATAGGTTAGGTTGGAAGTAAAATTGGGTTATGTTGAATAGAGTGTTGCCATTTACAACAAAAATGTCTAATTCATGTCAAAGGGTATGCCCGAGACAACACCGGTATCATTCATAGGTCTAAGGAAGAAGTATGAGAGTTGGACATCTTGCATACCCTCATTAGGTGAAGTCTAATAAATCTTGACATTTATTGATATTTTCCCAAGATTATGAAGCCCCAATGATCCTATAAATTGTGTGGTTGTGTAGTTCTCTTCGATACCTTTCCAATGCTATATCCCACTCTGAAAAACTCCTCACTAATAACAAGTTATGACTATTTTAAAATCATAAGTAGTTGAGAGCCGAAAACTACAGGGAAAAAAATCCCCCAACATTAATCTGTTAAACAATATGCATCTTCAAGTGAATCTAAAGAAGATTGTAGGTAAACATGCATAAACCTTAAGAACATTAAATTTCGAGCACATTTTCTTTCATCATATGAATCTAATGACCGAATGCGATGGTGGATGATGTCAAGTGTTAGAGGAGATTTAAATAGTCTCAGTAACCTAATAAAATGGTGACATGTTGTAGATGTTCATTAAAGTTATAGGTGGAAAATCTGAGTGGAATTTTAGGACACATGGAATATGAAGCGAATAAATCTTAGTAAGTTTTGGTAGGTTGACACTTGGAAAGTTTCAATTGGCCTAATACAATGACATGGCAGACTGACACTTTGTGAGTTTTGGTTGGTCCTAACACAATGACATGGTAGATTGAAACTTGGAGCATGATTATTGACCCGAATTAATGATGTTGTAGCCCTGACATATGGAATAAATTCACAGGACATAACATGGTAGCATGTAAAACGTGGCATGACACATCATCCAACAATGTTAGCAAGGTTATGTGGTAGAACTGGGGGCCACCACGTGGCAAACATATTTGGCACACATTGATTGGTGGAAGGGCCAAAGATGGTTGATAAGTGGCACCCCTCATAGGCCGCCACATGGATCAATGACATCATAATGTCATCATCAAAAAAATTCCATGGACCCTTAAGGACTAGGTCACATGGTGAGGTCACATTGGCGTAAACACCAAAATCCTTGGGTTTCAATGAAGTCACCTAGTATTGGCCATATAGATAGGTCAGTTGGTTGTATAAATGGTTAATCTCAAGATGTGTAGGTTCATTTGTATTATTTTAGGTCATGATCAGTTTCAACACTATTGAACCCTGAGACCACCAAACAACTATATATTCCCTCTAACATAGGCTACAAATGTAATTATGTAAGTGAATTATGTTACGATGAGTTTGATTATGTTCTGGATCAAAGGTAAAAGGTTTATGGGTATGAGTGGAGTCCAAGCATTATTTAAACATCACTTTCTTTTGAGGAAGAGTAACCATGGTCTAAATTTTTTATTTTTCATTGCTACAATTTGCTTGTTGATACAACCATGGTTCAATTCATATGTGGTGTAGGGTTGAAAATGTGGTTGAGGTGGCTTCAATTGGTTTCATGTGGCACATATGGATACATAGTAAAGAAAAATAGAATGGATCTTGTACAACCATGTTAGATCCCATTCGTTACGATCGTTAGAGCTGGCCATATGGAGAAATACATTATATATGTTACATAGAGGGGATCCCAATCAACACACTGAATCGATATGGATATGTGGTGATTGATATGTTATACATGTTACATGCCATATCGAGTTGATTGATAGGTGGAGTGGTTCACAATTGACATGCATGATTGAGCTAGCTTTGTGGAGTTTGATTCACTACATACATTACTTTCTTATAAGATTATGTGGTGGTGAACATTTGAAGAAATAATGTTTGGAAATTGATCCATAGTATTCTTTTGAAGTTGACATTTCAATTCTAAAATAGGACCCATCATTAGGAAAATATGTTTGAATACATTACACTGTCAAACTTGGAGTGGCTTGGGGTTGAATCACCTCGATGTTTATTTTGAGGTTAGTGTTACCATAACAAAACCATTTCCTAGTATGACTTGATGAGAATTGTTGCATGGCATAACTGGTATGAGGTTTGGATTGATTTTTTTTATTAATTTATTTTTCTCGCAAAAGTTTCTTTTTGCGGAATAATTAAGCAACTAGTGGCGTTCATGTTGTCATGCTAGTTCCACAGAATGTCTATTATATATAATGCACCTGAAAAATGAATTTTTGTATATTATTAATATATGGTTTTAAATGGTTATTTGGAGTTTTTGAGCTCATTATTGGTCCAAATTGGATTATAAAAGAAGAATGTTGATCTAGGCTTAGAAGTGCACAATTCTTAAGACATGAAAAAAATTATTTACTTATCCTTGATGATAAAAATATATGATGTATGTTTTGAGGGCTTATGAGTAGGTTCTGATGATTTGGTTATATGTCATAGACAAGTTTTTAGATGAGTCATATGTGACCGGATTGATGAAAAGTATGAAGCATAGACCTTGACAAGGTATTGGAACCAACACAATTGCAACAAGATATTTATTTTTGAAATTTATGTAGTTTAAAGTGAATCTAGATCCAATTTGAAATATTATTAAAAGAGATCCACAAGAATTTGATGAAGGAGGTAGTTTCCTCCACTAAGGTCAGAACGTCAATCAAGTTGGAGCCTAGAGTAGGTCACAACTTTATTATCACTGAGGTTCGACGCTAGAGAAAGTCAAAGATTCCTCAAGTTGGTGCCTCAATCAAGTTTTATTCTATAGTGGGAACTTTCTTGCATATTTTCGAGGCTGGTGCTTCAATCAACTTGTAGTCAAATGTAAGTATTAGTTTCCATATTTTGGGGGTGGGTGCCTCCAGCAGATTGGTGCATGCAAATTTAAGTATTGAATTGAAGCATGAGATGAAGAATAATTTGTGATTTCCTCCTGTATGGGTTTCCACGTAAAAACTTCTGTCTCTTTTGTGTTGATGTGATCATTTCATGCCACTTTTTTTATGTGATGGTGGTTTCATGATGCATTTCTTTACTTATTAAAATGAAACAAATGGTTATGAGTCATAAGCACGTAATTATGAAAAGTTATGAAATAGTTAAATTTCACTCACACTGATTCACCTTCCCTCGTCTGAGTGTGATCTTTCGTACAACAATTGGTATCAAAGTAGGTTACCTTTAGGAACAATTAACTACTAGTAGGTTGATTTTAAGGAAATATTTCCACAATGAGAGAAGTGGGTAAGAATCACATGCTTTATGGATGCATATATGCCTTTTGGAAGATTAGAATGGATACCTAACACTTTTCCTTGGGAACAAATGTTTGGGAAATTTTGGAATCAAATCATAAGTCCATAATTATATACTGGTTGATGCAATTGATAAGGAACGCTACACATCTAATTCCCAATCCAAATAGGCTACCTTACCATTATGGATTAGTAGACTCAGAATTTGTCAAAGTAATTTAATGTAAATCATCTCATGAGGTATGGAAGAAGCTCCAAAGTTATTATGAAGGGGATGTGAAAGTTAGAGAAGTTAGTCTACAATATGTCATGGTCCAATTCGAAAGTTTGAGGATAGAAGAAGATGAGGATATTGCCTCATAATTTTTTTAAGTAGAAATTATTTTCAACTTGATTATAAGCCTCGGTGAAGAAGTTAAGGATAGTTCTACTGTTTGAAAGTTTTTAATATTTCTTCCATTAAGATTCAATATTAAAGTATAATCCCTTGAAGAAATGGAAAAATTGGACAAAATGACCATGGATATGCTTCATGGAACTATCTCATCATATAAGCTAAGAATAAAAGAGGAAAAAATAGCAGTCATAGAAGCAAATTTCTTAAATTCTGGATTTTTTACAATGTTTAGCAAAACTTGGATCTGTAGTTCTAATTTTGATTGTCGAATTTGTCTAAACTTCAAATAATTTAGTAAATATCTCCATGCTACCAAAACAATTTTTGAGTCGTTCATGTTCACTATCCATGTTTTAATGCACTACGAGTTATGGCTGAACTACCAAATATGGCCCTCACAACTAGATATATCGATCGGTTCATGTTAGACCCATAAGTGCTTTGTTAATTACCATTAAACATATGTTGAACACCGTAACAAATGAAACTTTAGCATATAACCTCCTGATGGGCCTCCTTTACACTATAGCCACAAGGTCTTAACCACACACAAAACATTATGTGCCCTTCATCACAAAACCTTGCTAGACCAAGCCTTGGACTAGCATTTAGCCTCTGTCATTATTTCCTTAGAAATAAAACTTGGTGTTATAGGGAATAATTCCACAGTCAATCCTCTAAGATTATGTGTCCTGTGGGGACCTCTACCCATTGAATTGCACCACGATAATTGGTATGTTTCTTGCCATCTTGTATGATACCATGTCTCAGTTCCCTATCACTGCGAGGATTAAACTTGCAGCTCATTTGAAAGCCACAATGGTTAACTCGTTGGGGTGATGTGTCCGACCCTTCTTACCTATATTCCACATGAAATTCTATTCCACATGTCATTCTCTCACTATGCCACATGTAATCTACTTTTGGCCCCATTGGCCACCAAAACATGCCATATATCACGTCCCTATTGGTCCATGTCATGCTAACATCATGCCGCCACCGAGGATTTTCATCACCTTCCTCATCCAATAAGATCATGTCATGTGTATTCTATTGGTTGGTCCATGCTACATAATTTCCACATCATCGATTTGCTACAAGGTGGGATCGAGTGCTTTTTTAAAATTTATTTTATGTTTTAATTTTATGGCCAGGACAGGAAGTTTTCACTGCAACTGATGAGCTCGAGAAATGAGTAATTATGTGGGATCATTCAGCCTCCTAATTCGAATTAATCCACCATTCTCATTAGTTTATTGCATGTTTTTTATTATATTTATGCTAATAGAGTGAATAGGGTTAGTCATTATGCCAACAAGTCTAATGTGTTCTTTATGTAGTATTTTTGGTCAATTTTGAGACAAAATCAAAGGTTTAAATGAACACTTTGCAGCCAAATTCGTGGAAGAACAAGGGAGAGGATTTGTAGGAAGGTGTCCACTTCATCTATGAGCCCTTACCTCGAATTCTCCACCAGTAGCTCGGAGCACAAGGGGAAGCCAAGCAAGTCAAGTAGGACTACTGTTAACTACAAGTTTTGGCAGCTGAGTCTCTAAAGTTTAACAGGACTGTTGGGGTCCTTAATTTGTATAAATAAGAAGGCTTAGGGCCTCATTTCAGTTAGCTAGTTTGTAGTTTGATTTTAGTCATATTTTAGTCAGATTGTAGTTAGATTTTAGTCAGTAGGTTAGCACTTTAGTGCAGCTCTATATCAACACAATTTTGAGCTTTTTCTTGTAGACAATTTTTGGGATGTAAATATTTTTTTGGATCAATAAAGATCGATCTAGCTTTGCACCAGCTCTAATCTTTCTTAGGAGGTTGTAGCTCTTGGGGTTGGGCCCAAACCAAGTGCCCAGTACCTCCTTTGTGTAATTTTATGTGTTTTTTTTGCATTCATAGAATAATTTCTGTTTTTTAGGTTGAAATCTAGTTTTGTTACTTAGGTTTTTTTTGATGGTTAAAGTAGCTTTTCATGCTTCAGGTTGATTTGACAGTTTGAGTACAGAAAAGATCTTCAGAAAAGGCCATCAAGAAACCCTTCATCTCACCTCTCCCTCATTGGGACCATGAACTAAGACCAAGGCATACTTGCTGCCATAAAAACATTGTTCGTGCTTCTTCATGCAATTTCTAGTGTTAGATTCTTAGTTGCAAAAGTTAGTACCAGTTGTGATTACATGCTTAGATCCATTCTTTCTTGGTTTCCATAGTTTTTTTACATGATTTGTTGCCAACAAAGTTCTGTCCATCATGCTTATGGTTTCTAGGTCAAATTAGGTCAAAATAGCTAGATCTTTGGTTTTCCTAGTCTTCATTTGATCAGTTGTGGAAAATAGTGTGCAGATCATCTGTGACACCTCCCTGACTACCCTTCCTCCATCAATACAACCTGCTCCATCCTCTAACTTAGAATCTTTCCCTTCATTTGCCACATGTTCCCACTTTTCCCTAATTTCTATATTCTTGTGCATCATTGCTCCTTCTATCCTCGAACGAATCCAATCGCTCCTTAGCCTCATTCACCAGGTCCTAGACCACTTAACATCCTTATCCAAACTCCATTTCCACTTTCCCACTATTTTTCCTCCATCAACCCTCCAAAATCCTCTTTTCGGAACATCTTGTAGAAGCTACAGAACATCCTGTCGAAGTTGCAGTACATCTTGTAGAACCCCTGCAGACTTCCTGTAGAAGCTCACGAAAGCGGTTTCTTCATATCCGATCACTATGAAAATCTCTGGAAGGGTAATAGGGACCCCTTAGGCCCTCTTCTCATCTTCCCAACCTCGTGCAAGCATTTCCTTTCACCAATCAACCTCTGCACAGTCAAAACAGTTAAAACACATGCATAATAATTCTACAAGATTACTCAAAAATACGAAAAGATGTTTTTTCCAGATTTCATTGTAGAAGTAGCTTAGTCACATGCATTTTAAATTTCTAAAAGTCAACTGCATCTCTTTCAATAGCTTTCATCCTTTTTCTTGCATCAGTAGGGCTAGTTGGTAAAACTAGGGTTTACTAGGGTTTGCATTTCCTTTCAGCTTTTCAGTTTCTTTTTGCAAGTAGATTAGCCTCCTTTGAGTTAGCTTTCATCCATCAGTTAAAAGCTTCTTCTAAGAGCTCATAAAGTTGGCTTAAGCTCCTAGCGGACTTGTGCCAGCTGATCAAGTGACAGTCGCGGCAAGAGCTAGTACTTGTGCATATAGCACCATCACTTCCAAGTTTGTTACGAACTACCGGGTTGATAAAAGTAAAGGAGGGAGTCCCAAGAGTTGCAGCATTATTGCTGCAATACTGGGTCCCACCAGAAACTGACATGAAATTTCTTGTTAGCATAGAGTCGTCTCCCTGGTAATAAAACTTGCATTTCCTCCAAATCCCACTGAGTAGAAACCATCAAGTTGATGTGTCAAGTATGTCCCCCGCTTGTGAATCATTGCTATCTCTACCACATAACTTGGCCATGTCCTTCCTCTACTTCCATCGCTAGGATTTCTACCTTAGACATACTGGAAATCCATTGGGGAGATCTCAGCTGGGATTATGTGTCCTATGGAGGATCTGCACCATCCTTCCTGAGATTGCATTGGTCCACCTACACACCCATGTAGCTATTCTTGCCACATTTGCATGTTGAATTAGTTGTGGGGTCCATGGCCAAACACCAAAATTTTATATTTTCTCCTTAAAATATTGATTGGTAATATGTTTTGATCTAGGAAACCTTTTTAGACTTAAAAATACTATTGGAAATATCTTTCCAAGTACTGTGCATCTAAGCCACTTGCATGAATTTATGAGTTGATTGTCTAAGGTAAAAATAGGTTAGAATATAAGGCTTTATAGAAACACTTTTTAACCAATTTGCTTGTAACCACTTGAGTTGTGTCACTCCTTTTGACATTAATGCCAACACATTTCCAAGTTTATCCCCCTTTTTTCAATGATGGAAACACTAAAAGCATTGGAAAAAATCATAAAATAAACGTTGTTCTTACTTCTCCCCCTTTAACATCAATGGGGAAAAAATATGTTATCCCTACAACCAATCTCCCCCTATCTTGCTAATACTTCAGACCTAGAATCTTTATTTTGATATATTGAGTTCTTGTTAGCTTCCTTTCTTCCTCTTGGGGAATATTTAGTGGTGGTAGGCAAGAGAAACTACTTCCAATCTTTCCCTTAGGTACTCTAGTTGATCTCTTGGGAGAGGTTTGGTTAATATATTAGCTACTTTCTCTTTTATAGGTACATAATACAATTTTACAATATGATTTGCAAATTTCTCTTATATGAAATGGAACTTAATTGGAATATCATTTGTCTTTAATCAAAAATAGGGTTCTTGGACATTTTTATTGCACTTGTATTATAAAAAATGATTGATATCAGTTGATCATATATCACCTGCACATCTTATAAAGCCTCCTTCATCCATAATATTCATGTGCAATACAGAGTTGCCAATAAATATTCTAATTCAATAGTAGAGAGAGAAATTGAGGCTTGCTTCTTCATCAACCATAAACAAGACATTCACCAAGAAACAAAGCACCATTAATAGTGTTTTTTCAATCAGTTGATCACCTACCCAATTAGTACTAGTAAAAACATTTATTGATTTTTTTTACCTTTGGGGTACCAAAAATGATCTGGATTGGATCATTATATTGTTTTTCATCCGTCTCTATGCATTCAAAATGGAAAACGTGGAGGAATAATCTCATGGAATCGTTTTTACGGTGGGACCCAATTTGGAAAAACTAGGTCTGAAACCTTCTAGGAACATTTTGAGGCATCGAATAACAATTTGTGGGAGTAAAAAATTGCCTCTTTAGTGAATTCACATTTTCATGTTATTCTACACATATATATGTTTCCAATGACACAAGAATCATGTCAATTAGAGTTTGTATGTGAACGTTATGCCACTCATAAGCTGACCTTCCTGTTTTCACCAGCAAGGTTCGAGAGGATGTTGTGTCAGCCCCATTATTCATGGAAAAGGATACATCCATGTGATTGTGATGTAAAATAATCTATAATATTCTATATTTTAACTATGGTTTAGTGTTGATGTAGTCAAACTTAACCACTACTAGGCTATTGGGTTATGTTATAGTCGAGCCACTAGGAGGAAGATGTAGTCCATTCTTTGAGTGAATTTGTTCCATAGATGTGATAAAATAGCCAAGAGAGATAGGAGATAGAGAAAACATAGAAGATTTGTGCACTTTAGCATCCCATGGGTCAAAATCCATACTTATTTATACCTACAACCATTTTTCTAGATAAAGAAAGAGAGTGAAGCGGCCCCACCTTCCAGCAAGGTTTTCTCCCGAAAGGGTTTCTTAGAGCATATATTGTTTCTTATGTATATGTGCGAGATTTTATTTTTTTCGTTTTATATTTTTTTCATAATTATCATTTTCATGCATGCACTAATTACAGTAAAATCTACAGATCTAGAAATTTAGTAAAACTTTAAGAGTGTAGAATTTTAGATTTTTAATATAATATTATCATATCTATTGTGACAAACTATCTAGAGGAATATCCACGATAGTTTACGGATCATATTGGTATTAGAGAAGTTTTTTTTGTGTATTTTGTGGATATTTGCGGGAGATTTAGATTAGTAGGGACGAAAATGATAAAATCCTAATCATTGTTGATGAATTTGTAAATGACCCTCATGATCCTGAGCAGGTAAGATTTTTGTGGTTGGAACAGTAAGTCATAGATATAAATCGCAATGTAAACATCTTCATGGTGTCCATGAGAAATGAAATTGGGATATTTGGAGAAGATGGGGGTTGAAACAAAGAGGAAAAATAGAATGGGGATCGAGAGATTGGGATCAAATGGAGAACTAGTCGAAGAAGGAATCCATACAATATCAACCGAGCTCGAGTGTAGTGAACCGCACACAATCCTTATTGAAAATAGAAGAAACATATTATATCAAGCCATGAGAGATCGAGATTGACAATATGAATTTGAATCACTGGTAGTAGCAACTGGAAATTTATTTCAACATCCATTAAACTGAGGGAGGAGGAAAGATCTCATTTGCGCTACTGAAATTAAAGTGTCATGCACTGACTTGATGGGAGAGCCACACAAACACCCAGAGGTTGGAGGGATAACCTCCAGTGACTAAGTGGGAGGACTTCAAAACCCTAATTAAGCATAGTTTTATCCCATTGGGTACATAGAGGACCAGTGGATCTAGTGGCACTACTTTAGGCAAAATTCGGTCCAAATCATGCATGAGTACACCATGAAGTTCATAAACATGGATATAATGTTGGGTATCTCTCCAAAAAGCTAGGTGTACTCCTTAAGTATTTGGAGGATTGTCACTGCCATCTTCCTTATAAATTTATGTTGTTCAAGCCTAAATGTGTAGACAAGGCTTATCTATAGGCATAGTACCTAGATAGCATAGGCCTGAAGAGAGTGCAATCAAGCAAATCGAAGAAAAAGGAGGAACATATGCTCTGAAGGAGGGAGAGAATAAGAAAAAATGGGGACAAGGTAAAAATATGATACTCACAACACACCAGTGAAAATATCCTTGCAACCATTGCAACCACTGCATAATTGATGGCTATATAGAGGAGAAGTGTTGGAAGTTGCATACATAACTAAACCCAAAGAACAAGAAGAAAGATAATAAGAAGAAGAATCTCACTGCCACTTATTCAAGCAATGAAGTTGAAAGCAACTCAAACGTGGATGAGAAGATCATGTATACATCAGTGATGAAGGAGGTGAATCTATGTAGCCTTTAGAAACATGAAGAGAAAGAAATGACCAAAATCTTCCATATAAAGATATAGGTCGAGAAGAAAAATATGGACGTTTTGTTTGACTCAGGATGGCAAGCGAATCCCATTGCAGTGGAGTTGGTCAATAGTTGGGGCTACAATTCCATGATCATCCAAACCCATATCCACAAGGATGGGTAAATAAGGATGCATAGATGAAGGTAACAAAACAGTGCAAAATTAGATTTTCTACCAGTGTTGATTTTATTGATGAAGTAGATCTAGATGTGGTTCCCCTTGATGTATGTGGATTCATGTTTGGGACTCCATCAGGATGTAATATTCAATAGGAGGGCCAACTAGTACCAACTCGTTAAGGATGGAAAATTGTTCATCATCAATGCACACAAAGGCAAGTAAACAATTTCATTGGTAAGTGCCGAGCAAGCCAAGAAATTGTTCAGTTCTAACAAGAGGTAATTAAAAAAAAATATTTTAAATCCCTCTCCAACACTCATTTACTCACAAGGCTCTCTTTGGTACTTGATGATGGATTATGATCCCATCCAAACCATTGGATGGATCACATACATTACATAGTTCTATTCCAGAAATATCTAACAATACAATGTTTTGTTGTTTTTAAGAGAAAGTGAGTATGTAGAGGAGTCAATAAGAGGCAAGGCATCCCTGGAGGGGTGTAATAAGAGACAAAAACAAAAATTTGGGGAAATTTTATAGGAATATATGGATGTGTTCCGAGAACCTAAATGGTTACCACCTAAGAGAGAAGTGGGGCATGAGATCCAACTATTGTTGGACTCCCCATTTACAAACATTGGGTTATACATGCATTATTGTATAGAAGAAAGTGAGGTGAAGAAATAATTGCAACAAATTCTAGAATATTGTGTCATTCCACCGAGTGCATCACCATACAGGTCACCCATCATAATTATGCTAAAGAAGGATTGGACTTGGCATGTGTGTATATATTATAGGGTGTTGAACAAAATCACACTGAAGAATATATCCCCCTTCCCTGGATAGATGATATGCTAGATCAGTTGTAGTAAGAAAAAAATACTTCACCAAGATGGACTTGAAGTTTGGATATCACTATCTTCAAGTCAAAGAAGAATTTACCAAGAATACCACCTTCAAAACAAGTCAAGGTTTGTATTAGTGGTTGGTTATTCCATTTGGCTTATGTAATGCACCAACTACATTTATGAGATTAATGAGTGATGTATTGCACCCTTTTATAGGTTCATTTGTTATTAATTATTTGGATAATATAATGTATATAGTTCTATCTAGGAGAAGAATATTTAATATTTGATGCAGGTGTTGGAAACATTGAAGAAGCACCAGCTACTAGAAAAGCTCAACAAGTGTGAGTTTTCCCAACAATCTTTGGTGTATCTAGGATATGTGATTAGTGGAGGGGAGATGGAGATAGATCCTTCCAATATGGAGGCCATCATGAAATGGTCGGTGCCTACTATTTTTTCTTAGGTTGGGAGTTTCATTGGTGCAACACAGTACTTGAGGAAATTCACAGGCTCATTTTCAATAGTAGTAGTAGCACTCCATGCTATAATAACAAGTGGAAATAGTTTCCAGTGGGGAAAAGGTTAGTAGAAGTCTTTCCAAAGAGTTAAAGAAGAAGATTAATCAAGCACCAATTTTGGTATTACCAAACTTCTAGCGACCCTTTGAAGTGGAGAAAAATGCAAGTGGATATGTTATGGGAGCTATCTTGATGCAGGGAGGAAGGCACGTAAGCTAACATTATGAAGTATTTCATGGGGTAGTTATTAACTATCATATATACAACAAGGAGCTCTATGTCATGGTGGAATTTTTGAAGAAGTGGAAGCATTATCTGAGGGTAAAGGAGATAGAAATCCACACAAATCACCAGTCGTTAAAGTACTTACAATCGAGATTAAGCTACACCAGACCAGGAATTACAAGTGGATGGGTTTTTTTTACAATAGTTTCATTTGGTGATCAATTATAAGAAGGGAAGCATAAACAAATTGGTCAACATGCTTTCAATACCACCCATATAAAATATCACATCTTTTGGGAATATGATCCACACAGATCCATTCACCCATGATGCATATAAAGAGGCATATTCAGAGCGTGAGTTCTTCAGGAAGGTGTATCAACACTTCCATAGTTAGAGTCATCTGTATCATGGTGACACAGAACCATCTCTAGGATGGGTTACTCTATAGGATGGATAAGCTATGTGTTCTTAAAGGTGTGCGACTGCAACTAATTAGAGAGGCTCACACCTCGTTGCAAGAAACTTTGCTGTAGGGAAGACCATGGCTAACTTGTGGAGGTATGTGTATTGGCCCAACATGCAGAGAAGGTAGCTAGGTTCATAAGATTATGCATGATTTGTTGTACCATCAAGCCTATCAATAGGAAATAGGGTCTATATCATCGCTTATCTATACCTACTTTTCCTTGGGAAAATATTTCCATGGACTTTCCAGGAGGTTTACCAACAACCAAGAAGGGACATGACTATCTATTCACGGTAGTTGATAGGTTCAAAAATATGTGTGTTCTGATGCCTTGTAAAAAGACCATTGGTGGGAAATAAGTAGAAACTTGTTCTTTGGACATGTATGGGTGCACTTTGGGATTGCAAGGAGCATGGTTAAATATAGGGATACAATATTTCTCAGTGCATTTGAGACTACATTGTGGGAAATGATGGACACAAAGTTGAAGAGCTCTGCAACAGTACATCCAAAGATAGATGGGAGACATATGTAGTCAATAGGAATTTCGTGAAAATTCTAAGGGGATACAACCAGAAGCATTCAAAGACCTAGGATGAAAATTTGTTATATATACAAAATTATTACAATAGAGTAGTCTACACTTCTATAGGAAAGTCCCCATTTGAAACTTGTTTTGAATATTGGCCACTGTCACCTTTGGATATTTCATATGGGCAGCAAGGAGGAGTGAGGGAAGATATTACATGAGTTTCTTTAAGGCTAAAAAAATATAGAGAAGATCAAGGAGATCGATCTACAGGTACATGAAACACTACAAAAGTCACAAGAGAAGAATAAGGCTTGGCATGATCAACACAAAGTAGAGAAATCAATCAAGTTGGGAGACATAGTATGGCTACAATTGAACAAGGAGAGGTTGCAGGGGCTTGGTAAGAAAATCAAGGCTCTGAGGTATGGTCCCTTTGCCATACTGGAAAACATGGGTGATAATTCCTATCGACTTAGTTTACCACCATATATGTGCATTTAATTAGTTGTGAATATAGAGAATTTGAAACTCTATGAGCCTTCCATGTTAGATCGGGAAGAGGAACATGCCCTACCTTTTGTGGAGAATTTGGCGCTAGATTCTTAGGTAAAATTAATAGAATATACAATTTTGTAGAAGAATTCCAAAACTACAAGACAAGGGCAACATAACCTTTGGTATATTGGGTTGAAGGGAAAAATTCCATGAAAAGCTATATAGTATACCCGAGAGAAGGTGGAGGAAAATTTGCTCAGCTCATTCAATAGAAGCTTTTGGAAAACAAAATATTCCTAAAATGGGGAGGTTTGATCTAGATTGGATCATTATATTGTTTTTATCCATCGCAATGCATTTAGAGTGGAAAAAGTGGAGGAATCAACTCATATGATTGTTTTACTGGTGTGACCTAGTTTTGCAAAACAAGGTTTGAAGCCTTCTAGGAGAATTTTAATGCAGCAAATGACAATTTTTTGGGGGAAAATTTTATTTCTTTATAATTTCACTTTTCCATTCTATTATAAATACAAATATCTTACAATGACATAAGAAGTGTTTCAATCAGAGTTTGTATGCGAAAGTTATGCCACTCAGAAGTTGACCTTCCTGTTTTCACCACTAAGGTTTGAGAGGATGCTGCATCAGCCCCCATTATTCATGGAAAAGGGGATAAGCACATGATTGTGATGTGAAATAATCTAGAGTATTCTATATTGTAACTCCAATTAAGAGTTGATGTAGTCAAACTTAACGACCAATAGGCTATTAGGTTGTGTTATAGCTAGGCCACTAGGAGGAAGAGGCATTCCATTCTTCGAGTGCATTTGTTCCATAGCTAAGAGAAAATAGCCAAGAGGGATAAGAGGTATATTACACAAAGAGGATGTGTGCATTGTGGTAGTGCATGCGGCCACACACCATACTTATTATACCTACAACCATATTTCTAGACAGAGAAACAGAGAAGAGTGATCTCACCTTCCATTTGGGTTTTCTCCTGAAAGGGTTTCCTAGAGCATATCTTGTGTCTTATGTGTGTGTGTGTGAGACTTTTTTTTTTTTTATATTTTGATCCTAATTATCATTGACATGTACGAAATAATTACAGTAAAATCTATAGATCTAGAAATTTAATAAAATTGTAATATTGTATAATTCCATGTTTTTAATATAATATTATCAAATCTATTGTGATGAGCTTTCCAAAAGAATATCCACAAAAATTTATGGATCAAAATAATATAGTCCGCTATGGCTCTTATATATTTTAAAATCCTCTTGGATGGAGGGAGATGACTCATTTTGGGGGTTTCTTGAAAATTTTAGACAATACCAACTTCTTGCATAATGTCTAGTCTAGAGGTTGTCAGTATAGCAGCCTACTAATAACATATCTATATATAGTGTGATTTCCCTTTGATGATTCATCAACATTGTGGAGCTTGCAACCTGTAATCATTAGATTTCTCACCAATGAACATTCCTCCATGCAAAATTTCTTCAAAACTTCCTTGATATACTTGCTTTATGAGATACAAATTCGTTTTGAAATTTGTGCAATTTTTAAATCAAGGAAATAAGAAAGTTATCCAAGCATAGGAATTTAAATTTTTGCCTTCATATCCTCTGCAAACTGAAAAGTTAGATGATCGCGATCACTTCAAAAAATAATATCATCAATATAGACAACAACTAGTAACATTTTTCCATCGTGGGATTTCACATACACAATACTATAAGTTGTGCCTCTTTTAAAACCACACTTCAACAAATAAATATCCAACCTACAGTACCAAGACCTTGGGGCATGCCTAAGACCATAAGAGGCCTTTTTCATCCTATAAATATAATGAGGATGATCTGATAACTAAAAATCATCAAGCTACTCAATGTAGACTCCTTCTTGCAATTCTCCATTCAAAAATGCATATTTGACATCCATCTGATATATCTTAAATTTATTTAAACTAGTAAAAGCCAAGAAAATTAAAATTTATCCTAATTGTGCAACAAGAGAAAAATATTTATCAAAATCCAAACCTTGAATTTTTACATAACCTTTGCAAACTAGCCTTTCTTTGTTTTTTACCATTTCGCTATTTTAATTCAATTTGTTCTAACGATCCACTTTGTGCCAATAACATTCTTATTTTTTGGTCTTGGAAAAAATTCCCAAGTGTGATTTTTCTCCATCTAATGAAGCTCTTCATTCATGGCCTTTGACCAAATTTTATCTTGGTTGGGTTTATAAAAATCCTTTGGTTCCATCATCGATAATAGAGCTACATGGACTTGAGTAGGGGGATTGGTTAGCCTTCTTCTTATTTGAACACCTATATTCAAGTCACCAACAATTTCATCATCTAGGTGGTGTTTTTACACATACCTTGTAGGATATTTGGATTGTGTATTCATGGGTTCTTCAATTTATTCATCTGTAAATTCCTCATCAACATTCTCATTATTTATGATTGGATAATTGGAGTTGATATTTGTTGGCTGGTTGTCTTCAAAATCAATGTGCTCATCAACTTTAACGTCAATGTAATCAATTATTTTTCTTGTATTCTTGTTATAGCATCTATAGCTCTTGTTTTTATGAGAGTATCCAAGAAAAATACCTTCATCATCTCTTTCATCACACTTACCAATATTTTCATCATTCTTCTTGATATAACAATTGCTTTCAAATACCTTTAAATGCTTGACTATAATAGGTTTTCCATACCAAAGCTCATATGGTGTTTTATCACTTTTGTTTTTAAGTGTGCCTTTTTTAAAATCATCATTGTTTTGTGTATGGATTCAACCCAAAATATCTATGGTAATTCTTATTTCTCCCATCATGGATCTAGCGAACTACTATATATATGTATTGGCTCTCTCTGCAACTCCATTCTTCTATGGAGTATCCGGTATGGTAAATTCTATTTTGATTCCATGTTCTTTGTAAAAATCATCAAGCCCTTTTTAGCTAAGCTCACAACAATTATCTAACCTTATGCACTTTATTTTATAGTTTTTCTCATTCTCATCCATGGCCTTCAAGTTTTTGAACTTTTCAAATGCCCCTAATTTTTCTCTTAAAAAAGCTACCCATTTCGTTCTACTTAAATCATCAATGACAAGCACGAAATACAATTTACCTAAGGGTTTCTAAGTTCTTGAAGGACAACACAAGTCTATATGTGTTGGAAAGTGTAACCAATTTAAGTATTCATAATTTTCATTTTATTCATGTCAATATGTATATATTATGTAACAAGAAAATGAAGAAATAAAAATATTATTTTTAAAGCATGGGTTTCATGGTTCTTTTGAATGGTCTTCTAGGTAAAGCATGTTATTAATGATTGTAGGATTTTTTATGTCACAATATTTATATTCATGAGTCAACAAAGTCAATTTCATGTATATAATACCCATATGTGAAAAATGTAGCATGTAAAAAAAATTAGTTTGAGTCAAGACAGTAAAAAAAAGCATCCTAGCACAAATTTTCCTAGAGAGGGTTATTCAACCTCCATAGAAGAGTATAAATAGAAGATTCTCAACCTCATTTAGAAACCAATTCGATCTGCAATCAAGAACTTCAATCTAAAGTGTGAAATTCAATAAGTCAATAAAGACAAGGAGAAAGTAGTTGAAACAAGGACTTTTCCGTCAAGTTGTTTCATAGTTTTCTCCTACACGTTCAAAGGTTCTATGCAGACCTATTACAGGTAAAAAATATTGTTGATGGGGGTCGAAATTATGATTTTTGTGGAATTTCGGAAGGGTTTTACTCCCGTTGACTTGGTTTGATTTTGACCTAATAAGAAGGGTTTGATGGAGGGCTGACTTGGTGCTACAAGGACGTGTTGGTCTTGAGGTTTGGGTCTTCTTTTTCTAATTTGAATTTGAGTTTATATGAAGAAAATATATTTTCTTGGTTTTCCCCTTGGAGGGGTTTTTCCCTGGATTGCAGCCTAATTTTTGTGTCTATTTTATTTACTATTTTTGTTCCAGATAATTTTTTTCATGAAGAACATATAATAAAGAAACACAAGCATATAATTAAAGTTCACAAACAATTATTAAGTAAGGAGAAATTGAATTAATAGCTTACTACTGCATTCTCCAACATTGTTTCAGAGAAAAGGTGAACAAGAGAAGGTGCATGAAGTACCATCTTGAAAGGTTTGTCAAGAGGAATAATTTGCAGAAGGACACAAGGAAAGAAGAATAAGACCCATTGATCTAGGAGGAGGGTTAGTAAATTGAGATTTTTTGAATAAGACCTCATCATCAAGATCTCATTGAAGGAATAAAGGCCATATTTTCGTTGAAGATTCTCTATTGTAGTGTCTTGTAGGAGAAGAAGCATCAAGGAATATTGGGAACATCATCTACTTATTAAAGTTGCTTGAATACACCATTGTTGAAGGCATCCTCGAAGTCATCATTCTAGAGCATCCTTCAAGTATCCTTGAAAGCCTTGAAAGCATCAATATAGTCAGAGACATCATCTAGAAGGAAGATATTGGTTGGAAATTAAGTAGAATATTGTCTTCTATATCTCAATATATACATAACATGGTTACATTTTGCAAGGAAGGAAATAAGATTGTTGTATCAAGCAAAATTCCTAGCATGGAAGAAAATGATTGACTTTCCACTCATAGAAAATGAAGTCATCAAGTTTGTCCTCTGAGAAGTAGTTGTTCCTGACAAAGAGAAGGCTCAAAAGTTAGAAAAGTACAATAAGGGAGAAGTAAGGGAACAAAGTATCATTGTTGAATCCTTTAAATATCATCTTTTTCCCTTTTTTTGATTTGAAGTCACCAAAGGAAATGTATGATAAGTTGGTAAAGTTGTACTTTATAAGTAAATCAAGTCAAAAGCTTTCATTGAGTAATCAACTATATAGAATAAGGAAATGAAAGGATGAAGACATGGCCACCTATCTAATGAATATATCACAAATAAGATACCAGTTGCAAGGGCTTGGGGAGACTTTTACAGACCCTGAAATGACTATATGCATACTAAATGCTTTGCCACCTAATTGGAGCAGCTTTGCAACTAGAATATACTCAAAGAAAGATAACACACCTTTTAATGAAATGTGGACTCAATTTATCTCGAAATAATACAAAATGAAGATAAAGGATGAAACAAAATCAAATGAGAGACCTCAAGTCTTCATTGAAAGAAACAAGAAGTTGAGGAAAGAGATGTTTGTAAAGTCCAAAAAGAAGCCAAACTTGTGCAAGATTCAATGCTATGGTTACCATGAGTATGGACACTTCAAAAGGGGCTATCAAAAGAATAAATTAAAAAAACAAAAGGAAGGAAAGAGGTGAAGCTCACATGGCTAAAGAAAACGGGAGAACCTGAGAAGAATCTAAAAGAAGAATATCCCAAGGATCTTTAGTATTGAATAAATTCCCGTCTCTATGAGGTTATTTATGAAATTTTGTCTTTATTTTATTAACTAGAAAGTAGAGTAGCATTTATTGCATACAATAGAATATTCTTGGTTTTTTAAAGGAATACCGTCATATATTGAAGCGCATGATAGTAAAACAACTAGAATCTACTTATTTAATTTTCTTTGGGAAATATGTTCTAGTATAAATAGAATGAGAAGATTGGAGCAATATTGCATATTATTGTTCATCCAACAATTTTCTAATGTCATGCTATTGGTAGTCATTTTTCAAAGAGGGATCATTAAGATCCTATAAGAATCATCATTATGGAAGATTCCTAGATGCAACATTATGACTAGTGTATATTCCATCTAGTATGGAAACAACAATTCTAAAGGATGAAGGAATGCTAGTGGTCAAGTTACAAGTTTGAAAGGAATAATGGAAGTTTTCTTTAAAAAAGAAACCTATATTAGATAGGTATAAGAACCAATCTCATTCAATAAAGGATGGCTAAATGATTGTGGTGGGCTCTAGTATTGCAGCAATGATGCTGCAACTCCTGGGACTCCCTTCTTTACTTTTATCAACGCAGTAGTTCGTAACAGACTTGGAAGCGACGGTGCTATATGCACAAGTACTAGCTCTAATTGCAAGTTTTCACATGATCAGCTGGCACAAGTTTGATAGGAGCTTAATCCAACTTCTGTGATCTCTTAGAAGAATCTTTTAACTATGATGGATGAGAGCTAACTCAAGAGAGGCTAGTCTACTTGCAGAAAGAAGATGAAAGCTGAAAGGAAACACAAACCCTAGCAAACCATAGATTCACTGACTAACCCTACTTGTGCAAGAAAAGAGATGAAAGATACTGGAATGGATGCCATTGACTCTTGAAAAGGTAAGATGCATGTGGTTAAGCTACTTATAAAGGAAAATATGGAAAAATCATCTTTTTGTATTTTTGAGTAATTTTGCAGAATTATTATGCATGCACTTTAACTATTTTTGACTGTGCAGGAGTTTATTGGTGAAAGAAAATGGAGTGGGCACTTGTAGCAGGTTGGGAAGGTGAAAAGAGGGCCTAAGGGGTCCCTAGCACCCTTCTAGAGAATTTCACAGTGATTAGACCTCGAAAAATGGCTCATGTGACCTTCTACAGGAAGTCTGCAGGGGTTCTACAGGAAGTTCTACAAGAATAAACGAAAGAAGATTTTAGAGGGTTGGTGGTGGAGAAACGGTGGGAAAGTGGAAACTAAGAATGAATAAGGATGTGAAGGGGTCTAGGACCTGGTAAATGAAGCTAAGGAGTGATGAAGGTGGCTGGATTTGTTCAAGGATGGAGGGAGCAATGTTGCACAAAAATGTAGAAATTAGGGGAAACTGGGAAAGTGTGGCAAATGAAGGGGAGGAATCTTCGATTATGGGTTGGAGAGGGTTGTATGGTGGAGGAAGGGTAGGTAGGGATGTATTACAGGCGCTCTACACACCATTTTCCGAAACTGATCGAACAAAGACTGAAAAAACAAAGATCTATCTATTTTGACCTAATCTGACCTAAAAACTAGAAACATGATGAACAAAAGTTTATAGACAGGAGATCATGCAAGATGGCTATGGGAACTAAGCAAGAACAGATATAAACATGCAAATACAATTGGTACCTACTTTTCCGCCTTAAAAGCTAACACTAGCAATTGCATTGAAAGGCAAAAACAATGTTTTTGTGGTAGCAAGTATGCCTTGGTCTCAGTTCATGGTCCAAAGGAGGGAGAAATGAGATCAAGGACTGCTTGATAGCCTTTTTGTGGATCGTTTCGGTTACCAAACTATCAAATCAACCTGAAGCATTAAAAACTATCTCAATCATAAAAAAAAACCTCAGTAACAAAGCAAGATTTTACCCTAAATAATAGAAACTATTCTATGAAGGCAACAAATACACATAAAAGTACACAAAGGAGGTACTATAACATGGATTGGGCCGAACCCCAAGAGCTACAACCTCCTAAGAAAGATCAGAGCTGGTGCAAAGCTAGATTCATCTTTATTGATAAAAATATAATAGTTACGTCCCAAAGACTCTCTACAAGAAAAATCTCGAAAATGTGCTGATACAGGGCTGCACTAAAGTGTGAATATAGACTAACAAAATGACTAACCTACAGACTAAAATCTAACAAAAATATGACTAACAAAATTGAGGCCCTGAGCCTTCTTATTTATACAAATGGGGACCTCCAACAGTCCTCCTAAAATCAAAGAACTCGGCTTCTTGGAACTGAAGATAGCATCAGTCCTTCTTGACTTGCTTGGCTGCCCCTTGTGCTCTGATTTTTTGATGGAGAATTCGAGGTAAGGGCTCATAAATGAAGGGGACACCTTCCTACAAATCCTCTCCCTTTTTCTTCCATGAATTTGGCTGCCAAATGCTCATTAAACCTTTGATTTTGTCTCAAAATTGACCAAAAGTATGCATAAAGCACACATTAGACCTTTTGGCATAATGAATAACCCAATTCACTCTATTAGCATAAATATAATAAAAAACATGCAATAAACTAATGAGAATTGTGGATTAAGTCGAATTAGGAGGCTAAATGAGCCCATATAATTACCCATTTCTGGGGCTCATCAGATTGTATGAAAGCAAAGTTATGAATATTTTAAGTAACTACTCTCTAGGGTAAGGTTCATGTTTAGAAGAGTCTTACAAAAAGAGTTGAATATAAAATCATGCCATATGGCTATATTATGCATGAAAATAGAAATTTGACATGCTTTGCAATGAACAGAGATCATGACTCTCTCACAAGATTGTATGGCATAAATATAACAATGATAATAAAAATTAAGTATAGTTTTTGGAAGAAAGGAAGGGAGTTAACAATGACAACTCCAAGGCCGAGATATTGTAACTTGGTAATTAAGTTCAATGCATGGGCCCTCTGATTAAAATATATGCATGAAGAAATATTCTTATACATTGTGGAGATCACTCATACGAAATAATGTTGATCATAGAATTAAGCAGAATCCAAAAATGCCACCATAATGAGGTAATTATGGTATTAATTTTTTCGGATTGATTATCTAGTTAACATATGGTTTTTATACCTAAAAAAATTCTTCAAGGATACATGATGATATTTGAGGCAACTTCAACTGTTGGTATTTTACTCAATTCAAAGAACATATGTGTTGAGTAAATGGTTTTGAAAATCCTTGAACGGTTATGTAGTCAAGGTGTTCACATCATCACCTGAAGATTGAAAGGTTGCAATATAATAATATAACCTTATTTTCATGTTCCTACATCAAAAAATATCACTTTCATGTGTAGGGGGGCCTATGAATAGCTTGAATTCTGATAAGGCTAAATATAATGCCTTCATTGATGATGAATAGAAGAAAGTGATATGCAATATTGATGGCCTGAACCATGTGACAATATTTAAGGAAGAAGACAACTCTACAACATCTAGGAGGAAAGAGAGCTCAGTATCATGATATACAAAGGAAAGAAGGATTCATCCAACTATCTCTATGAATAACTAATAGTGTATACACTTATGGGAACAATCTAGAGAGATTGTGGCTATGTCTTCTCAAATTGAAAAGAAGTCAAGAATCTCCTCTACATATAAGAGGAAGTAAATGAGTTTCTTTAAACAGGATCAAGGATGCCTTTCCTAATTAATATGGAAAGGGGATCTACTCTTTGGTTGAGAGGGAGTGATGGTGAACATCACATTTTTATTATTTCCTTCATGAGTCATGCACTTGACTATGACTAACCATTGTAAGTCTAGGTGAAGTCCATGGAGGGAAAATTGAGAATGGAGGATTAGATAAGCATCCATGATTTCCTTGAGGATTGAAAAATCCAAGTTAGGAAATGGACTGACACTCTTTGAGGATTGGACAATTATCCAAGATAAGAGTGGTCAAAGAGGATTGATATTATTTGAGATTTGGTAATCCATGATAAGAATAGTGAACATACTGATGGGGTATTTTCCTTGTAGAGGTAGTGTGGTATCTCATGTAAATTCTCCCAAAATTATTGTCTTATATAAGAAATAGATTTTCAAATTTAAGGCATTACTATGTTGACATTGTTGGTGATGATGTTTGATTCTTAAAGATGGCTTACCAATCTGACTCTTCTTATGAAAACTCTTTAGTTTGTGAATAGCCTTATATTGGTTATACAAATATGAATACTTCCATAGTTAAGAGGGAGTGTTTAAAAAAGTAACTAGTTTCAACCTTAATAATTTTCATTGTACTCATGTCAATATGTATATCTTATGTAACAAGAAAAAGAATAAAAAAAAATATTATTTTTAAAGCATGGGCTTTGTGCGCCTTTTGATTGGTCTTCTAGGTAGAGCATATTATTCATGATTCTAGGGTTTTTCATGCCATAATATTTATTTTCATGACTCAAGAGAGTCAATTAAATGTATATAAGACCCATTTGGGCAATATTTACCATGTAAAATAATTTATTTTGAATCAAGACAGTCAAAATAAGCCTCCTAGAACAAGTCGACCCTATCGGGGATAAGTCGGCACAAAGATGGTTATTTGACCTCCACATAAGAGTATAAACATAATTTCCTTGATCTCATTTGGAAAAAAAAAATATTTGCAATCAAGAAGTTCTATCTGGAGTGTGAAATTCAATAAGGAAGTCAAGGAAGGTAAGGAGAAAAGTAACTAAATAAAGGAGGAATTAAAATCAAGTTTTTGGTCATGTTTTCCCCTAGTGTTTTCTCACAGGTGCGAATATTATAAACTAATGCAGGAGCCAAAGTTGCAAAAACACTGTAGGTCCTAAATATTGTTGTTGAGGGGTGAAAGTTTTAGTTTGGTGTAGTTTTGGAACGGTTTGACCCCTGTTGAATTTGTTTGATTTTGACCTAATTGGAGGGGTTTATTTGAGGGCTAACTTGGTGCTAGGAGGAGATCTTGGTCTCGAGCTTTGGGTGTTGATTTTCTCATTTGAAGTGGATTTTGTAAGAAGAGAAGATACTTTCTTGGTTTTACCCTTGTAAGGGTTTTTCCTTGGCTTAGAACTTGATTTTTATGTCCATTATCTTTACTTCTTTTGTTCTTGATAATTATTTGATGAAGAGGATCTAAAAAAGAAACATAAGAAGATAAATAAACTTCACAAACAATTATTAAGTAAGGAGAAGCTGAATTAATATCTTGCCTACTACATTCTCCAATAATATGTACTAATTGCAATGATATGGTTGATGAGTTCTCCTTGGACTTAAATGCTACTCACACATGTTTCCCAATCTACCAAGACTGGAAAATAGTGTTATGTAGCTTACAACGTTTTGGAAAATATCTGACAATATTCTTCTTATTTAGCTCGGAAATCTAATCAAAGTTCATATTTCCTAACCTTTGATGCCACAGTTAGCACTCATCAATTGTAACAACCCTGGTGAAAATTCAATGAAAAAATATATAAATACCATAGATGATGGAACATGTATTCCAAGCTGAATGGTGGGAAAGACATCCTAGGGGGTGTTCGTTTGGTTGTTTATGGCTAAGGAAATTGGCAAAGGCAATGTCTAAGGCATTAAGGAGGCAAAAGGGAATGTATATATGGATTTTGATGGCTGATCTGTTTATTGTATTTCTATTCCTATTATGTTGTTTATATGCACATTTACCTCGGAGGGTGTTAGAGAGTGGTATCAGAGCATGGTTGAAACAGTTGGACTGGATGGGCTCTATCATAGGTAAAATGAAGAACAAAGGCTAATTTTTAGACATTTTTTTCATATCTGTAATAACTTTTCTTCTGTCGAATATTAAAAGTCAAAAATTTTCACATATTTTTTTCTAAGTAAAATTAGTCTATTAATATGTACAGAAAATATACATAGAGGACATAGACTCAAATAAGTTTATCAAAGTGACATCAAAATCTGGACTGCCCCAACATTGGGGAAGCCAGTCCAGTAAGGTCATAACCTTCAAAAATGGTAACAAAATTGAAACCAAACCTCACTACGGGATAGTTAGACAAAACTCTGACAATTGGCCCCGATAGGAAACTAGCACCCACACTAAGATCATCAAAAACCAAAAAGAACCAGATAGAAGACATCAAGACGACCTTAGCCTGCCACGTTCTAACCTCAGTGAGCCTCTGCCGAAACTTAGTCTGCCGCTTTCTACTACTAGGAGGCACCAACATCTTAGCACAAGTCATCTAGGGGGGGTTTCTCGATGATTGGGCAACCCCATTCATTAGCCACATCCGTGGAAGTGCTGCCATGAAGCATTCCCCCACCACCTTGAGGCTCTCCTCCGACGCTAGAAGCATCCTGCAAAGCGGGACCGTCATGACACGAATCAACAAAGGGGTGCGTGGCAGCAGAGTGGCTCCCTTCACCATGCAGTGTACCACCCAAGTTCGGACTAGGGGAGGTGAGGAGACTGTCAGCCATCACATTGTTACCAGAATCCCTGCAATTGTTGCACCTTAGAGCGCCTTCCTACTGCGAGTTAGAGATATCAACCTGAGAAGTTGAGTGAGCCATTTCTTCAGAGAAGGATATGGAAATGGAAGTAGTAATGATAGGCCGAATCAGAGAGCTACTGAATCTAAAATGAGTGGGGAGCGATATGAAGGGGCAGAGGAGAGTTGTCAGAATGGACAGCAAAATCATCAAGAATAACGCCGAAAGAGCGAGCCCGACCTCTTCCACACCTGGTAATAGGATGTCTACCTTCTCCAGAAGAATGAGGGTGATGCAATTGAGGGGAAGGAGAGGAAGTGGAGCGCTCCCCCGGAGGGCGAGAGTTTCCTCCCGTGGTTCCTCCCCTGTGACTATGCATACGGTGCCTAACCATATTGAAATTACTGGCAGGGTGCTCAAAAGGAGTTGAAACCAGAGCGACTAAGGCAGAGAAAGCAGTAGCAGTGGGGATAGGAGGCAACAGAGTACTGAACCGGGTAGAAATTATAAAGCAGAGAGGCGAATGCGAATAATGGAAGCCATTGTAAAAATCCGCACAACAAACAATCCAGCAGCGTCAACCAGTTACAGTGCGAAGGCAGGGCTCGAAGAACTGAGGTGGGCAGATGCTGCAGAGAAGGGGAGATGGTGAAGAGATGAAATGAGGTATCTCCATAACCTAACACTGACAAGCTTTTAGCCGAATTAAACCTGTATTGAATGATGCCCGCGGATGGTAATGGAGGTGCTTCAGGGTGAAATGGGGATGGGTGCCATCGAACAAGTGGCCCGTCCCCTCACCGCCATTCTGCATAAGAACCATTAATGCTGCATCATGTCACCCGCATCCGGTAAAAAATTATTTATTTATTTATTTATTTATTTATTTACATATTAAAGGTAAATTTGACTGATAATCTGGTGAAAGGTTCAGATATTGGTTCACAAATACTTTAGGAATTATGATCTAAGGAAGATGACCTTCCTGAATGCACCTTTAAACATGTCACATTGGCATTTCTGCAATAAATTTTCTTCTGTAGGCTTTCAATAGCTAAAAAATCATCCACATTGAGGGGAAATACCAATGATTATGTGGTATAAATTTGAGATATTGGGTCACAATATTTTTGGATATATGAACAGAGGGAGTTGAGCCTTATGAATGCTCCTAAAATCAGGTCGCAAACAGGTCACGCTAACATTTGTGTTATAAATTTTATTCTAGGAACTATCAGGAGCTGAAATGTTTTCTACAATGAGAGGAAATCCCACTTATATTGTGATAAACGTTTCAGACATTTATTCGTTATATTTTAGGATATATTACCAGTGTAAATCAAGCTTTTTGCATACTCCTAGAATTGTGCACCAAATAGGATTGTGCTTGTATTTTGTGATAACTTTTCATCTATGAAACATCAAAAGTTGAAACTTGAACCATAGTGAGGGAAAATACCACTAATAATATGGTTCAGTTCCCATAACTTGTACTACAATATTTTAGGATATATGCATTGAATCATTCGCTATATTAGTTTGCATGCAAAGTGTTTGATGAAATGCTTAAATGGTTCAATAATTAATTGCATACAAATTGTTTGATAAAATTCCCCAATGAGTATGTTGTTTATGGTTGGGGATAGTATTTATGTGTAATATTATTTATGTATTTGATATATTCTTACTTGTATGCAAATAGTTTTCTATATTAGTTTGCATCTAAGGTGTTTGAATAAATGCTTACACGCAAATGTAATAGTATAGTAGTTGTTTGTGGAAAATGTAAAAGTATGGTAATTGTTTGAAGAAAATGTTATATTTTCTTGGATGGGATAGTATTTTAGTATGATAATATGGATGTACCTGATCTATTCCTATTTTCATGTGAATAATTTGAAGAGTTGCATGTAGGGAATTTGAAATGTTTGATGCAAGGAATTTCAAAAGTTGCATGTAAGGAAATGGAAAAGTGGCATTTTTTTAGTTATGATGTTACAAGTCGAATAAGTGCAATATTTTTGACTTAGTCTCATAGAAATGTATGAGAAATAAAAATAAATTTGTTTTCAAGTATGGTTAAATTTAATAGAGATTTGGAGATCCCATTTCCATAATTGGACATTGGAGATCATACCATTATAGTAGCTTCCTCCTTCTACCTTAGTGTGGACCATGGATAGTAAGGGGGTATGCTTATAGGTCATTATATTGGTGAATTTTGATTTCAAATTAATAGACATGATGTCTTCATTTTTAGAACATGTGACTGACTGTGAATGAATTATATGTCGCTTACATGTTGATTCCACGATACCTACTTACATCCTTGTATGTTAGGTTACATTTTTAAATATTTTGATTACATGTATCAGTCTTGTAGAATTGATCGCTTATGTTCAAATACATGTGTTTATGTGTAGGTGTAGTTTATTTTGAATTGCTTATGCATATTGTTGGGTGCATGTGGCAATGTGCACAATGGAGTAATGGTTGTTGTTATGCATGTATGGTGTTGGTTATGATTATGCATGTATATTAGGTGAAACATGCGTTGTGAAATCATTGTATGCAATTTACGTCATCATGGTGCTATTGGATGTTATGATGCTAATGTGTTGCCTGAGATAGAGCAAGAGATGCATAGCATTATAATGAGGTTGAAACATTGGAATTTTGGATAAGAGTAGATCTTCATACATGTATTGTATATTCGACATGAAGGTATGTAAGCTAAGGATTTTATATGCATTAGGTTTATATACATTGGGTTTATGTACATGTATTTTGATGTTATGGTTACATTCATGATAGATGTTGGTTGATTAGTGTAGTTATATGCACATGTGTCAAATAGTCAAGAATGATAGCAACTTGTAGTTGTATGCATTGTTATTGTTGTTTTGTCTCATATAACATGATGATTATGCTATATGTTGTTGAAGGGTATGTTATAGGTTAGCTTGTTGATTGTTATATGACAGTTAGCTTGATGATCCAATTTTATGTTGCTGATGAGCATAATATATAGCTTATTGTTGGTATATGCTATTAGCTTGATGATTAGGGTTACTTCATTGAGATCTTGATATTGTAATTTTGATTGGTCATATGTGTGATGGTTATGTTCATTACATTGAAGATCTTGATGCTATATGTATAGTGCTAACCTGGTTTGACCTATGCAGATGGTTATGGTTTTGATAGTTAGGTATGAGATCACATATTTGTGATGTGGTGTCGTACTAATCTAGATTGATCATACATATGTGATTATTCTGCATGAACGACAGATGCTTACGAGATTATAATGTGAACATACTAGTTAGTTACTGTTATGGATATCATGATTTATGTTTGAGTTGATATGTTGTGAAGTTGTATCATGCTAACCTAGAGTGATTATGCTGACAAGTTAACCTTCCATGATATACATTAAGGTATGAGTTTTCTTATGTCGTATATTTGGTGCTTGGTTGTTTGATTATGACATCTATTTTATGTTTGAGTGTTTGGTGCCTAGTTGATTATTTAACATGGTATGTTTGCAAGTGGTTGAATAATTGATGAATTGTTTAATATGAGTATGTGTTCAAATGACTTGTTTTAAGATGATTGTACTAACATGTATATGTTGAGACAGTTGATATGTACTTGAATGTAGTTGATAGTTGTAGCATTATGTCCAACGACTATGGATTATGACATGATTTTTTGTAAAAGTTGATTTCAAATTGATAAATAAGATTATCTTGATATTTGAAACATGTGGTTGACATGTGAAAGCATGATGCAGGGAGTTGCATGGAAAGAGAGTTTGCCATGAAATCTTGAAGAAGGCTCGGGTCGAACTTGACTTGGGAACCATGGGGATTGAGTCATGGTGTTTGTTGTTAGTCTTGTGTCTTTGGTCTTTTTTGAATTGTTGAGCTTGATTTGTGGATTTTTTTATGTCTAGTGTATGGCCATACCACTTTGTTTACAGAGTCATGTTGCTTGGTTTTTATGATCTTCTTCTTGTTTGTGTCTTGTCTTGCCTTTTTTATATTTTAAGTCTTGGGAATTGGTTGGAAAGAGGAATGTTGATGAAAATCGGGAGATATTTTTGGTACCCAATTTATGATATAAGACTCAGATGAATCTATGTGCATGAGTAAGCGTAGCGGAAGGTAAGATTATGACAATTGGCTGGACTGGTTGGGTGCATTGTGCTAAATGGACAGTAGCAGCACAAACAAAAGAAATGTAACCAGAAAATGTAAAGTAAATGGATCAGCAGTGTCATATGCTTTTGATATGTTGGAAACTATTTCTCTCAATGGTTGTGCATAAATAAGGAAGTTCTCTTAACCTAGACCTTATGTTATATGGTAATTACTTTATGATCATGATTACGTTGAAATTTATATATATGTATACATGTATGTATGTATGTATGCCGTTGTCTGACGTGATCATGATTGTTTTATGCTAACATTTATATATGTATGTATGTATCCATGTATCCATGTATCTATGTTACTATCTAACAGGGTTGTTAGGGATCATTATTGTGGAGGAATGATTGCTTATGCAGGAGAAAAACATGAAGAGGTTCCTAGTCTTACGAGGAATCAATTGGGAAGAGTAGTCATGAAAATATACAAGGTCAGTATCATATTGATATGAACTGATATTGTATACTTGTATTATGCCTATGTTTATGTTATGACAGGTAATGTTGAAGGATACATCAACAAACTGAAATCATTGTGGTCTGTGGCATGCTAGGATAAGCATGGATGAGATACCAGAAGCAAGGTTTCTTGGTAAGTATAATATGGTTTTGGATGTGTGGTCCTACTATTATGCATATGTTGTATATGTTGTACATGTTGCATCTATGATGTGTGAACTTGTGGTGTTGTGTATATGTAGCATGTGTACATGTTATTTATGCAATGTTATGTACATGATGGTACAAATAGGGTTGTGTGAATATTGCATATGGGGTGTTGTATACATATTGTACTGTCGTCATGATGTATATGTAGTGTGTGTGCATATGGTGCTCTATGCATGATGGATATGTAGTGCTTTGTACGGATGATGTTATGTACATGTTGGACATGTGGTATTGTGTACATATTGTACTGTGTGCATGATGGATATGTAGTGTTGTGCACATATTGCACTGTGTGCATGATGGATATGTGGTGTTGTATGCATATGATGCTCTATGCATGTTGGATATGCGGTGCTATGTACAGATGATGTTGTGTACATGTTGGCCATGCAGTGCTATGTACAAGTGGTGCTGCGTGCATGTGGTACACCGGTACTATGTACATATGGTGTGGTGTGCATGATTGTACAAGTGGTGTCATGTGTGTGTGGTTTTGTGTAGATATTGTACAAGGGGAATTGTGTGCATGTGGTGTTATGTATATGTCGTGCATGTGGTGCTATGTACATGTGGTGTCGCGTACATGTTGTGCATATGGTACTGTGTACATGTGGTATTGTGTACGCATTGTATAGTGGTGCAGTGTACATGTGGTGTTGTGTACATGATGTGTAGGTGGTGTCATGAACATGTGATGTTGTGCACATGTTGTGCATGTTGTGAGATGTACTGGTGGTACTATGTACATGTGTATGGTGTTGGTGTACATGTGGTATTGGGTGCATGTCATCCATGTAGAGTTATGGCCATGTGGTATTATGTATGTGCATTGTGCAGTCATGGTATCATGACTTATGAATTCATTGTGTTTCACCCTAGACACTTATTTGTGTTGGGTTGTACATGAGGTGTAGGTGCATGTATTGTGTTATACACAAGATGTAGGCGTATGTATTGAGTTGTGTCATACTCTGGGTGTAGGTGTATGTGTTGTATGTCAGGTGTATATAAATGTGCTGCATGGATTTGAATGTTTTATATGGTCCTATGTGCGTGATACACACTATGCGTATGTGCACATGGTTGAGGAGCAATGCATGTTTGTCAGGTGTGGCAACCAATCCAATGTGTTACAAAAATAACCAAGGTAGAAGTAAGGATCGATGAAGGATAAGTATTGGTATTGTATTTTGGTTTTAGTATGCATGTGATTTACGATTATGGCCGATGATGATTACATGTGATCTATGATTTTGATTTATGATGGTTACATGTCATTTATGATTTTGATGGTTATTTTTGAGCTAACCTGATGTGATATTTTTATACATGTTGACCTGGTCAAATATGCTAGTTTGACTTGTTGTGATAGGAAGAGAACATGATTGAAAATGTACTGTATTGACAAGCTACCAATGAGGTATGATGTGAATTTATTTTAATTTATTTTAAAACTGATGGAAGCTATGTGCATGGTACAGGAATCATGAACATGCCTACTTGGATAGTTGAAATCAACTACAAGAATTAGCAGCTTGATATGGTGGTTTGGCAGTTGCTTATGCTTGTTTGCTAATTGCTTTATGATGGTTTAGTATTTTATTTATGTTGGTTTAGTATATGCTTTATGGTGATTGATATATGCTTTATGATGTTGATATATGCTTTATGGTGATTTGATATGTGCTTTATGTTGGTTGATACATGCTATATGATGTTTTCATATATGCTATATGATGATTAGTGTATGATTGATATATGTTTGGTATATGATCTGGCATATGTTTTGGCATATATATTTTGATGATGTTGTTATATGTACACTCGTGTATGGATGTAAATATCGTAACGAGCTGTGTTATAAAGCTCCATTATGCATTATGGGTGTAATGCTAATATGCTATCATGTGGTTATGTGATCATGATGTTATGATGTCATATGAGTTTCTTTAAGCAGAATGATCATTGTAAATACCGTAATGAGCTGTGCTATAAAGCTCCACTTTGTAGTATGTTGTCATGTCATTATATGTTACGTCTTGAGTAGATCTTTCATTGTAAATATTGCATTGAGCTGGGTTATAAAGCTCCATGAGTAGTATGTCTTCTTTCAATAGGTTGCTGAGGTATATGTGTGATTGAACATCAATGACGATGTTCTCCTAAGGGGGAGGGTTCTGTAACAGCCCTGGTGAAAATTCCATGTAAAAATATATAAATACCAGAGATGATGGGACACATATTCCAAGTTTAATGGTGGGAAATACATCCTAGGGGGTGTTCATCTGGTTGTTTATGGCTAAGTAAATTGGCAAAGGCAATGGCTAAGGCATTAAGGAGGAAAAAAGGTATTTTGGCACATTTATTTATGAAAATAATCGAGATTAGGAGAAAAGGAAGGTGAAAGGTCACATGTTGCATGTGAGGATGAAATTGAAGGAAAATAATGCAAAATGAAGAAAATAGAAGCCTCATTAATAAAAAGGCTTATGAGGATCAGTGCGAAAAACTCGGTCATTTCAGTTTTGGAGCTCTCCCATTATTCTCTCTCTCTCTCTCTCATACTCTTGGATAGTTAGAGTTTTCTTGGAGCACTCTTGGAGGCTATGTCATACTTGGATTCTTGGAGCAAGAAGGAAAAGGAAGAGTAGGAAAGCACAAGAAGGCATCAACATCAGTAGCTACATCATATTTTCTTGCATGTACCAAGTTGAACTTATGTTTTCTTCAGTATGTTTGGCATGCATGGAACATGCATGTGGTTTCTTGGTTGTGATCTATCATTGGCATGGAGGATTGCCAGGATCAATAGTGGATTTCCTAGCCTTTCCATTTCCTGGATAGCCATGGTGATTGTGGGTTTACTTCCATTGTTTTGTTTTGATTGGTTCTCATGCTTCCTTAGCTTTGGTTGAGTTACTAGTCCTGGAAGCCCTAGTTGAACAAATGCTCTGGAAGCCCTGGTTGGAAAAACGCTCTGGAAGCCCTTAGTGGGTTGAGTTACTAGTCATAGAATCCTTGGTTGGGAAAATGCTTTGGAAGCCTTGCATAAGTTGTGGGTTGAGTTACTAGTTCTAGAAGCCTTGGTTGGACAAACACTCTAGAAGCCCTGGAAGGCTTTAATGGAGGCCAATTTGATGATGGTTTCTGGTGATGTCAGACCGTGAGGCGGAATCACTATTGGATGGGTTGAGGTGGGTGGCCTCTAGAAGTCCTGGATGAGTTTTGATTGATCTGTTCTATGAGATCCCACATTCATGCTTGGAATATGGCAGGAAGGTGATTGGCTGAAGAGAGACTTGGCTCAGCTAATCTATGGTCAGGTGGAACATGGTAGTCCCATCTTCGGTTGGTTCATTTCATTTATTAATGAAAAAATTCATTCCCTTGATTTTCATGTGAAAACGTACTATTGTATATATGGATTTTGATGACTGATCTATTTATTGTATTTATGTTCCTATTATGTTGTTTATATGCACATTTACCCCGTAGGGTGTTACGTCAATCTTTGTCAAACAACACTTCTATGCCTTCTCTTTTAAAACATAGACATTACTTTTTGTTCTAATGGGTTCATCTACTATCTCTCTTGTTCTTGTATACTTGATTTAAATTTTTTTAGATTTGAACAACACATCATATCCTTAGTCACACATTTCAGACATATTGAGTAAATTGTGCTTCAAGCCATCAAGAAATGTTGGCCTTATTGTTGCCATTAGCAAGCTAAAATTCCTTTACCCACAATATTACTAGGTGAGTTATTTCCAAAGGTTAAATTACCTTTACTCATAGGTTTTTGTGACAAGACTTTATTTTATTCCCTAACATATGCCTTGATCAACAACAATCAACATACCACTAACTCCCTTCATTTTAAGCATTTAAAACCACATTGCAGTTTTTTTCATTTTACTTTTTCTTCCATACTTTAGGTTGTTGATATAGTTTCTAGATTTCTGGATCATGTATTTTATCTCTAATTTTGTAATCAATTGCTTCATGGCCATGTTTTTGATAGATGTAGCATTGAAATAAGTTATTCTATAGGGAAATTTTTTATTATACTCGGCTATTCTCATCCTTTTCCTAACAAATTGCTAATTAAGCTAATAATTTCTTCTTCATGGCTGAGGATATCTAAATGATAGATTCACCTTACAATTTGTTGCCTCGTGCACATAATTAGTACAAATAAAGTAATGTCCTAGAAATACACCCTCGTATCTAGGAGTAAAATGATTTCTGAAGATTGGTTGTGTTGCTCCTTGAAATATTCTAGGTTGTATGAGAATTGAACCTCTCTATTGAGGGATTTGGTTTTTCTACCCTACGTTATTAGTCTTTTTCTAAGTCAAATTTCTCCTTTTAATTTGCAACTATTCATTTGACTCTCACTACAAATTGGACTATGTGCTTGCCTCTTCTCTCCACTATTTCATTGGGTTAGATTTGATCACAACTTGAATAAAGGTAGTGACATTATTTTGTTTTACATCAGTTTTTCACCTTGACTCATCCTCAAATCCAAGACTTGTTTTATCATTAAAGATTCTTTCTTTTCCAAGAAGCTCATTTAAACTTTTAGTCCTTTTCCAAAATTTTAATTAAAGCTCAGTTAGGTTTTTTCCTTTTCAAGTTATTTTCTTAGAGAAGAAATTTGTTATTGAATCCTTTCACATGCTTCATTTTTCTCATAAAGCTTCTTGTTCAATATTTATTGGATCTTTTTTACTTCTTCAATTTGCAAGAGCATAGGCTCAATAGCTTCAACATTATCCTTAATCAACAGTTCATTGTTTTTCTTTCTCATTATTTGAATTTTCCTAAGAGCATTAATCAGTTCCCTTTCTAAGACAACTTCAACCTCTTCTCCATCAGAGTCAATAGCTCCTACCTCCAGATTATCTATGGCCATGAGCATAATTTTGAATTTTCATTAGTTTTTTCCTCATCTGATGATTAGATTCCTTAACTCTTAAAGGATTTAGAGTCTTAGATGTAGAAATTTTTCTTCTTATACTTCCTTCTATCCTTTCAATTTTTTCTAAACTTATCTCTACACTCATATTCATTCTTCTTATTTTCTAGACATTTAGAAGAAAAATGACCTACATTACCACCAAGGATAATTTTAGGAGCGAATGTTCACCCTTTGGAGAAATTAAGGGGTTTTAAATTTTTAGTGGGCGAATATTTTGTATCATAGTACTTTTTTACAAATCACCTCAAATAGGCCACCTTATTTTAAGGGAAAGGGTACAAAAGGTAAATTTAGCCCTTGAAATTAGGAGTTACAACCTTCCATTCACCCATTTTCAAGAATAGGTTTTATTTAAGTGAATCCTATGGGCCAAATACCATATTTATAAAAGAGATATGGTAAATTAATAAAAATTAAATAAATAGAGGTATGGAAAATAAAATAAAACATTTTTTTAATTTACTCCATAAGTCACCTTATATACATGTAAGGGGTAAACAAATAAAAATATAGTAAAGTGCAAGGTATGGTAATAAATAAAACGTATTTTTAACTTACTCAAAAGGTATGGTAATAAATAATATAAAAAAACTAGACGTTGGTAAATAAATAAAACATCTTTTTTATATTTAGTCCATAACCCTCGTTCTATTTATGAAAGCTCAAGAAGAGGTCTTACTCAAAAGGTATGGTAAATAAATAAAAATATAAATAAACTAGACGTATGGTAAATAAAAAAAACATCTTTTTATATTTAGTCCATAACCCTCGTTCGAAAGAGGTTTTATTTAAGTGAATCTTATGGGCCAAATACCATATTTGTAAAAGAGGTATGGTAAATTAATAAAAATATAAATAAACGAGAGGTATGGTAAACAAATAAAATACTTTTTTATATTTACTCATAAGTCACCTTATATTTACGAACACTCAAAAAATGGGTTATATTTAGGTGAAACCTATGGGCAAAATACTATGGGACAAATACTATGGACTAGATTGTTATTAATACCATGCAAAAAACCATTATTAACCCTAATATTAGAATTAATAAAAATATGGCACATGGTATTGACCCATGGTATTCACTAAAATGGCACATGGTATTGACCTATGCTATTCACCTAGAATGTAGCCTATTTAAATGGGGGAATTAAACTAGCATAGATCCATCTTTACTGTGGATCTACTAACCCCCGAGAGGTATCAAATATCGTGATATGAAAACTAGCATAGAGTGAAAAAATATTTGATCCTCTTGGGGCATGGTGGATCAAGAATGGATGTTGTAATTTAATGTAGGTTAAAAATTTTAGCTTGGTTAAAATAAAAAATAAAATAAAAATCAACTATTAATTTTATTATTTTTTATAAATTACTAATAGATCTTAATTATATAGGTTGGTTTTTATGATAATGAAGATATTAAATAGACTTAGGAAATTATATTGTAAAAACATCTTAAGGTGAATGGTTAAAGCATAGACATTGGACAAGTATATTTGTATGCTTCTGTTTTAAACTGAAACAAATCCAGGGCTAAAAGGAATGGATTGATTGCACTAGTCACCCTTCTATAACTTTCCAACATATGTTGGAGTAAACAGATTGTAATTTGGGTAATTTTTCTAACTTATGTATTGGCAGGGTGGTTAAGAGGTCCCTAGAAGTGATGAATTTGAATTTTTCTTGGTTTTATATATAGAATTCGGTTTTTTCTCATGCTTTCTGTGAATGACACGGGTGAATTTTATCCTACACCCACTAGGTTATCAATATGTAATTTCGGTAATTTTGATTTCAAAAAATATTTTTAAGAAATGCAATGATTTCATTTGTGTATTCAATAAACACAATATTCTAATGGAATTCTACATTTGTGGTTTACCTATACAAATTCCATGGAGAAGTGTTAGTGGTGTGACATTAATTGTTCTCAAGCAGAGGCTTTAGTTTTACTCTTTTCTGGAAGAAAATACTTTCTTCCAACATTTTTGAGTTCCATGAAAAATTTGAAAGTCCTAATAGTATTCAATTATGGATTCAAGAGAGACATAGTATTCAATTATGGGTTAAAGAGATCCACACTGAATGATCTATCAGCCTTATCTTCACTTAGTTTAAGACTATTCACTTGGAGAGCCTGCATGTGTCCCCACTTCAAGAGCATAGTAAAGTCATGTAGGACTTAGAGAAGATATCTTTAAGCTTTTAGTGTTGATTGGAAAAATGTATGGGTTCAATAACACCCAGTCGAGCATTAAGCTTCCAATAATGCTAGATTTTAACTTGGAGCACTTTTGTGATTTGGAGGAGATGCCCCCTCGTATTTGTGACACATATTCAGTTGTGAATTGGACTATTACTAACTGTCATTTCCTTTGAATGTTACCTGATGACTTGGGGAACCTCAACTCTTTAATAATGTTAAGGAAGGAAAGAAAGTACATTACGCTAAGTTCTCTTATGCTTTTCAAGTTTTTCTTGGATATCTACAACGTTTCGGGTAGGAAAGTACATTCTATTAATGAAAATTTGTCTTGATAGAAAGGCCCAATTTCAAATTCTAATGCTTTCAAAAAACATTGTATAACTGTAATGTTTCTAAAAGGAAAGCATATTTTTTCAATTTAAGTACCATGATCCCATATTCCAACTTAATTTTCAGTAACCCATTAGGCTTTGTAGCTTTGAATAAATCCATGTCTTTTGATAAGATCCTCTTCCAAATTAGAACGCAGTTTCCTTTTGGCAATAACCACATACAATGTATTGATTTTGTTATTGAGAAAATAGAGGTTTTGAAACAAGCCTGTGCCATACAAGGACTTGATTCATTGATTATGTATCAATTATGGCTCTTGATGTAATAATGTCTTGATTTTGTTCCTTAAAAATAGAGGTTATGCTTTACTATTTCACAAAATTTCTTACAATCTTTCCAGAAGTATTGATTTGTAATCTCAGTCACTGAGGGATGACAATAATGACAAAGGTAATATTCCACGGTTTGAAGTTCCCCTCTTACTAAATATTTAAATATATCACCACAATTTAACTATTAGTTAAAGGAATTGTATTTGATTTGTAAAAAATTCATTGCTTGATTTATAGATTTTGATTTTTTCCCTTTTTTATTTTTTCTTAGATTTGGTATGAGATATATTCCAAGATTTGGGTTCCCTAGTCTCCCCACCATAGCTACTAGGTTCAGAGGCTATCATTAAATATTCTCGGAACGTTACAACTTTTCTAGTAAGCGTGCTTTGAAACATTGTTGTTGCTTTTCCATGGTGTTAATGCAAATAAGCACTGCAACTAGTGCCATTATTTAGATTAAGTGCCAAAATCTAGGTGGTCTTGTAATGATGGATTGATTGTTTTCTAGCTACTAAGGCCATATGCATTTTTATCTCTTATGTTGTCCTAAGATATTCAAATTCGGAATAGGAATTGAGGTCTCATTTCCACTGTAGATTGCAGTCAGTTTCTTGAACATAATATATAGTATATTATCTTTTACTAATCAACTGTGGATGTGATCCCTCGCAGGAAAGGAAATTCAAATTGACTCTGATTTCACATTGATTTTTCAAAACATCCACACAGGAAAGGAGATTCAAAGTGACACTGATTTCACACTGATTTGTCAAAATGGAGGCAAGAGAAAAGGAAACTTTGTATTCAACAATGCTCTTAATTTCATATGTACAAGCACAGACATATTAGTAGAAAATATTGAAGGGTTGCCTAAGTAATATTTTCTATTCCACTACATTCTTTACAACTTGTAAATAAACAACTCAGAACAATTCATTACACTACTTATTATTCTTTATTAATCAATGGTTAAGATTTTGATATTGAACTGGCTAAGATTTCTCTTCCTTCTGTGAAATTGTGTGTTCTATAATGCTTCTTTTCCATTCACTATGTATAGCATATAAAGTGTGTCTAATGGAGTAGGAAGATTGGAAAGTCTTGTGATCCTTGAACTATGTTACAAGGTAGAAACCCAATGGGGTAGGGTAGGTGCATCCCCACAAAGGGGTCACAAATACCAAAGTTGGTATTCGCTAGAGCCTTGAGCTAGAAAATTTCCTTTACCCTTGTATTAACAGTGAATTTGGAGAGGATTCTAATATTATCTTTATAAGATTCATATCAGTTAAGATTGATGAATAAAATTCATGAGACATGAGCTAGGATGTCCTTGCAAGGTGGTTGTTGATTATTGGAAGCTATGATGGCCATTATATCAGGCCAGGTGGTCGTACCCCCTTGATCGTGAGCACGATTGTGATCAAGATGGAAGACTTCATAGTCTAGATTGATTTTTTAGCAGTGATAGTTAGTGGGATCATTCACAAAAGCTTCTATTTCACTAATAATTTTTATAGAGTTGTCAGATTCAATTTCCAAAGGTTTTAATTACACTATAGAGTTGAGTTATGAGAGAGTTGTGATTCACATTGTTAAGTATAGCAGCTATGACACTTGAATGAAGACAAGCATAGTAGAGGTATCAGACTCTGTTATAAGCTTACCTGCATATTATAAGGGACTTGGTTGGATTTTTCATAATTTTATAAACAAGTTCCATGTCGTGGAAATGTGAAAGAAAAACAGTGATATTGCCACCATGTGGCTCTTGTCATATATGGTTTTATACTTTTTCAAAAAATTCTCTAAGAGTTCACAATGCTAAGATTCACTAGGACTTTACAAAGTTTTATTATTTAGGGAAAGACTCACCAAGATCTTACAAGATTTTATAATTGAGTAAAATATTCACCATGCATGGTGAGAGATTCGCCAAAAATTTATATATACATATTATATTATTGATAAAAGTGCCTTCCATTTTTCCTATATACGATGGAGATTCGCCCATTTATTATACATATAAATTTGGGGGGGGGTTCTTAAAATTTTCCCTGCTTAAGTGTTGGGATTTTTCTAGAGAGAACAAGCATTGTAATTTCATCTTGATTTTCCATATTAATACAAAAAAGATAGTGGGGTTTTGAGTTGTGGCTTTCCCCGGATATTTATTGTGTTATGTGCCATTGATGTTCTTCCTCTTGTCGATTATTGTTTTGTTTGATCTTTATGGGCTTTTGTTGTAAAGAGTAGAAGTAGATTTTTGTCTCTTGTTTTAGTATATTCCATGATCTTGTGAATCTACAGGATTTTCTACATGGTATCAGAGCTAAGAATAATATATTAGAGGAGATTTCAAAGTTTTGATTTTTGGGTCGCGATTTTGCAGAGCAGATCTGAAATTTTTTGTGCAAAATTTTCAGAAACAAGTAGCATATTTGGATTCTTTGTGAAAAAATACCCAAATTCAAAAAAAGCATCTGTCGAATCGGAGTTTGGATGAGGGAGATATCGTTGATTTAAAATCATCTCTTTTTCCAGAAAATTTCATGACAACGGGACAGATGAAACAAATTGGTGTGCTAGCCAAGAACTTGTATTCTCTTGAGGTTTAAGATGCATGAAAATACTTGAGGAGCAAGTAAAAGGTTAGATACTTGGTGGTTGAGAGGGGGAGTAAATTACCACTCAACATGCAGCCCCAAAAGAAGCCTCTGAAGTATCTTTAGGAAGTTGTGGAGTAGCCAAAACTAGAGAAGCTGAGAGGAGACCGAGTGGAGAGATCCACTCAAGCAGAGAAGGAGTCTTAGAAGTAGTCTCAGAAAATTATGGATTATCCAAAATTGGAGAAGTTGAGTGGAGACTGAGTGGAGGCATCCAGTCATGTAAAGACCTCCAGTAAGGGGAAATTTCGAGCCAAGTGGGCAGAGGGATCACATGCATCCATTCCTCCAGGTGTGAGGTGAGGTGATGTGAAGTGATAGTCCCAAGAGGGCTGAAATTGGGCAAGGTCCATTGAGTGGTTTTATCTTCTGGATCGTACCTTGATACAGGAGCCCAAAGTACATAATAGTGGGAGGAATAAGTTGGATTGATGCAGTCAGAATGCATTGAGAAATATTGTGTCCCTTTCTAAAATGATGCTCCTTGGTATCCCAAAGTGCACCCAAACCTGTCCAAAGAACAATTTTGTTGCTTCTTGTCCACTGATGGTATTTTTACAGGGCATCAGAATACACATCTTGTTGAATCTGTCAACTACAACGAATAGGTTGTCATGTCCCTTCCTGGTTGTAGGTAAACCTCCCACAAAGTCCATAGAAATTCTTTCCCAAGGACGAGTAAGTACAGGTAAGGGATGATATATACCTTGTTTCCTATTGTTAGGCTTTCTAGTACAAAAAATCATGCATCATCTTATGAACCCAGCTACCTTCTCTTGCATCTTGGGCCAATATACATAACTCTACAAGTTAGGCACGGTCTTCCCTACACCAAAGTTCCCTACAACCTTGGAGGTGTGAACCTCTCTAATCAACTGGAAATGATCACCTTTAGGAACACATAGCTTATCCAGCCTGTAAAGTAACCCATCCTGGGGATGGTAGTCAATGGTGTTGTTGTAACCATGCACATGACTCTGACTGTCCAACTACTAATACACCTCCTTGAAGCCCTCGTCTTCTGAATATGCCTCTCTATATGCATCATGGGTGAATCACTCCATGTGCATAAGAGTCCCCAAAGTTGTAATATTTGATATGGGTGCCCTTGAAAGCATATTGGCCAACTTGTTTGTGTTGCCTTCTTATACTTGATCACCAAATGAAATTGTTGTAAGAACCCCCGCCGCTTATAATGCCTAATCTGTTGTATCTTACTCTAGGCCTGCAAGTACTGTAACAGTTGGTAATCTATGTGGATTATTGTCTCTTTTCCCATCAGATAGTGCTTCCACTTCTTCACATCTTGCACCATGGCATAGAACTCCTTATCATAGGTAGAGTAGTTAAGAACTACCCCATGAAATACTTCAGAATGGTAGAAAATGAGACTTCCTCCTTGCATTAATATAGCTCCCATAGCAAACCCACTCACTGTTGAAAATAGAAACAAGAAATGATAAAAATAGAATCGAGAAATTCCAATTTAATTTGTCCTTAAATTAAACTGAGAATTAAAATCGAATTGTATTCTCATAGAAACTTGTAATAGTTAACTAGAGTGATTTGACTTAGTTAACTTAGGAATTTCGAGTTGAAAGTCTTTCTGAAATCATGTATATGTTCTCACTATATTATAGGGGTCCAGGATGAGTTAAGTATGAGTGGTAATTAGTTAACTCAGTTTACTGAGTTAAATCTAGCTAAATTAGTTCCAAACTGTTCGAGGAACTAATAGTGAGTTAACAGTCAGTTGATGCATTAGTGTTGTCAGCTAGTGCTACTCAAGCTAACTGAAGATTCCCTCATCAGAAAATCATGCATGTCGATTCTAAGAAAGACCCAGTTGAAACTAGAGTGTAGGGACAGTGCACTATTTGTTGTATAATTTTCTGAGTTGTACAGATGGTGCATTCAATTAGGAACTGAACCTAGAAGGGATTTCACAGTTATGGATGAGGAATTTCCCTTTAAATACGAACTAATTCTCTCAAGAATTGTGCAAAGAATTAGAAGCTTGGAGGCTTGGAAATTTGGCTAAGTATTCACCAAAGGAAGTCATCAGGTGGAGGATAGGAAATACTTGTGCAAGTTAAGCTCAAGGTTGAGCAGTTGATATTGTATCCATCCAAATTCTTTGACCAAGGGTGCTTTGGAATAGAGGCTAAGAGAGCTTGTGAAGAGGCTAAGATTTGGCCTTGAGCTTTCTTACGAGTTGGAGATTGAATTTGTTGAATGTTGGGATTGTTCTACAGAGAACAAGCATTGTAATTTTATATTCATTTTCTTGATTAATACAATACAGATATTGGGGTTTTGAGTTGTGGCTTTCCCCGGATATTTATTGTGTTATGTGCCATTGATGTTCTTCCTCTTGTCGATTATTGTTTTGTTTTATCTTTATGGGCTTCCGCTATAAAGAGTAGAAGTATATTTTTGTCCCTTGTTTTAGTAGATTACATGAGCTTGTGAATCTACAGGATTTTCCACATGGTATCGGAGCTGAGAATAGTATACCAGAGGAGATTTCGAAGTTTTGAGTTTTGGGCTGTGATTTTGCAGAGCAGATCTGAAATTTGCTATGTAAAATTTTCAGAGAACAATAGTATATTTGGATTCTTTATGAAAAAATACCCAAATTCAAAAAAAAACATCAGACGAATCAAAGTTTGGATGAGGGAAATATCGCTGATTTAAAATCAGCTCTTTTTCCAGAAAATTTCGTGACGGAGGGACAGATGAAACAGATTGGTGTGCTAGCCAAGAACCTGTATTCTCTTGAGATTTAAGATGCATGAAAATCCTTGAGGAACAAGGAAAAGGTTATATAGTTGGTGGTTGATAGGGGGAGTAAATTACCTCTCAACATGCAACCCCAAAAGTAGCCTCTGAAGAAGCTTCAAGAAGTTGTGGAGCAGCCAAAACTAAAGAAGTTGAGAGGAAATCGAGTGGAAAGATCCACTCAAGCAGAGAAGGAGTCTCAACCAGTTGTGGAGCATCCACAATTGAAGAAGCTGAGAGGAGACCAAGTGGAGGCATCCAGTCATGAAAAGACCTCCAGTAGGGGGAAATTTCGAACCAAGTGGGCAGAGGGATCACGTGCATCCATACCTCCAGGTGTGAGGTGGGGTGATGTGAAGTGATAGTCCCAAGAGGGCAGAAATTGGGTAGGGTCCATTGAGTGGTTTTATCTCATGGATCATACCTTGCTACAGGAACCCAAAGTACATAGTAGCGGGAGGAATTAGTGGGATTGATGCAGTCATAATGCATTGAGAAATATTGTGTCCCTGTCTGAAATGATGCTCCTTAGCATTACAAAGTGCACCCAGACCTGTCCAAAGAACAAGTTTGTTGCTTCTTGTCCACTGATGGTCTTTTTATAGGGCATCAGAATACACATCTTGTTGAATCTGTCAACTACCATGAATAGGTTGTCATGTCCCTTCTTGGTTGTAAGTAAACCTCCCACAAAGTCCACAGAAATTCTTTCCCAAGGACGAGTAAGTACAAGTAAGGGATGATATACACCCTGTTTCCTATTGCTAGGATTTCTAGTACAAAAAGTCATGCATCATCTTATGAACCTAGCTACCTTCTCTTACATCTTGGGCCAATATACATACCTCTGCAAGTTAGGCACATTCTTCCCTACACCAAAGTTCCCTACAACCTTGGAGGTGTGAACCTCTCTAATCAACTGCAAATGATCACCTTTAGGAACACATAGCTTATCCAGCCTATAAAGTAACCCATCATGGAGATGATATTCAATGGTTTTGTCGTCATCATGCACATGACTCTGAATCTCCAACTACTAACACAACTCCTTGAAGCCCTCATCTTCTGAATATGCCTCTCTATATGCATCATGGGTGAATGGCTCCATATGCATAAGAGTCCCCAAAGTTGTAATATTTGATGTGGGCGGCCTTGAAAGCATATTGGCCAACTTGTTTGTGTTTCCCTTATTATACTTAATCACCAAATTAAATTGTTGTAAAAACCTCCGCCGCTCATAATGCCTAGTCTATTGTATCTTACTCTAGGCCTACAAGTATTGTAACGGTTGGTAATCTATCTGTATTATTGTCTCTTTTCCCATCAGACAGTGCTTCCACTTATTCACATCTTGCACCACGGCATAGAACTCCTTATCGTAGGTAGATTAGTTAAGAACTACCCCATGAAATACTTCAAAATGGTAGCAAACGAGACTTCCTCCTTGCATCAAGATAGCTCCCATAGCATACCCACTCGTTGTTGAAAATAGAAACAATAAATGATAAAAATAGAATCGAGAAATTCCAGTTTAACTTGTCATTGAATTAAACTAAGAATTAAAATCAAATTGTATTCTCATAGCAACTTGTAATAGTTAACTATAGTGAGTTGACTTAGTTAACTTAGGAATTTTGAGTTGGAAGTCTTTCTGAAGTCATGTATATGTTCCCCCTATATTATAGGGGTCCAGGATGAGTTAAGTATGAGTGGTAATTAGTTAACTCAGTATTGAGTTAAGTCCAGTTAAATGAGTTCCAAATTGTTTGAGGAACTAATAGTGAGTTAACAGCGAGTTGATGCATTAGTGCACTTAACTAGTGCTACTCGAGTTAACTGAAGATTCCCTCATCAGAAACTCATGCATGTCGATTCTGAGAAGGACCCATTTGAGACTAGAGTGCAAGGACAGTGTACTATTTATTGTATAATTTTCTGAGTTGTACAGATGGTGCATGCAATCAGGAACTGAACCTAGAAGGGATTTCACAGTTATGGATGAGGAATTTCCCTTTAAATACGGCCTAATTCTCTCAGGAATTGTGCAAAGAATTAGAAGCTTGGAGGCTTGGAAATTTGGCTAAGTATTCACCAAAGGAATTCATCAGGTGGAGGATAGGAAATACTTGTGCAGGTTAAGCTCAAGGTTGAGCAGTTGATATTGTATTCATCCAAATTCTTTGACCAAGGGTGAATTAGAATAAAGACTTGGAGAGCTTGTGAAGAGGCTAAGATTTGGCCTTGAGCTTGCTTATGAGTTGGATATTGAATTTGTTGAGTGTTGGGATTGTTCTAGAGAGAACAAGCATTGTAATTTCATCTTGATTTTCCGAATTAATACAAAAAAGATAGTGGGGTTTTGAGTTGTGGCTTTCCCCAGATATTTTTGTGTTATGTGCCATTGATGTTCTTCCTCTTGTTGATTATTGTTTTGTTCGATCTTTATGGGTTTCCACTGTAAAGATTAGAAGTAGATATTTGTCTCTTGTTTTAGTAGATTACATGAGCTTGTGAATCTACAGGATTTTCTACATGGCACCGGAGCTGAGAATAGTATACTAGAGGAGATTTCGAAGTTTTGAGTTTTGGTCCGCGATTTTGCTGAGAAAATCTAAAAAATTTGTGCAAAATTTTCATAAACAAGTAGCATATTTGGATTCTTTGTGAAAAAATACCCAAATTTAAAAAAATAAAAAATTAAAAATTAAAAAAAATAAAAAACACAATCGGCTGAATCGGAATTTGGATGAGGGAGATATCGCTAATTTAAAATCAACTCTTTTTCCAGAAAATTTCATGATAGCGAGACAGATGAAACAGATTGGTGTGCTATCCAAGAACCTGTATTCTCTTGAGGTTTAAGATGCATGAAAAGCCTTGAGGAGAAAGGAAAAGGTTAGAGACTTGGTGGTTGAGAGGGGGAGTAAATTACCTCTGAACGTGCAACCCCAAAAGAAGCCTCTAAAGTAGATTTAAGAAGTTGTGGAGCAGCCAAAACTAGAGAAGCTGAGAGGAGACCGAGTGGAGAGATCCACTCAAGCAGAGAAGGAGTCTCAGAAGTAGTCTCAGACAATTGTGGAGCATCCACAATTGGAGAAGCTGAGTGGAGATCAAGTGGAGGCATCTAATCATGCAGAGACCTCCAATAGGGGGAAATTTCGAGCCAAGTTGGCAGAGGGATCACATGCATCCATACCTCCAGGTGTGAGGTGGGGCAATGTGAAGTGATAGTCCCAAGAGGGCTGAAATTGGGCAGGGTCCATTGAGTGGTTTTATCTCATGGATCGTACCTTGCTACGAGAGCCCAAAGTACATAGTAGCAGGAGGAATCAGTGGGATTGATGTAGTTAGAGATCAAAGTGACAGAGGCTAGAGTAATCAGATACTGAAGAATCATAGAGAAGGGTTGACAACAGTGTAGAAAGGCAAAGTCAACAGAAGCACAGATTTTTCTATTGGCAGAGGCAATAGCAGTCAGAGACTTTAATGACAGAGGCATCATTTTGATTCAGGTTGGATGTTTTTTGTTTCTAGAGTTGTTAGAGAAACAACACTAGAGATAAGTGTTGCATGCAGAACATTCCAAAGGTTCAAGATCGGGATCGAGTTGAATTCCTTTCTTGTTGAGAGGGAGCATTGAAAATAGAAACAAGAAATGATAAAAATAGAATCTAGAAATTCCAATTTAATTTGTCCTTGAATTAAACTGAGAATTAAAATCAAATTTAATTCTCATAGAAACTTGTAATAGTTAACTAGAGTGAGTTGACTTAGTTAACTTAGGAATTTCGAGTTAGAAGCCTTTCTGAAGTCATGTATATCTTCTCCCTATATTATAGGGGTCCTGGATGAGTTAAGTATGAGTGGTAATTAGTTAACCCAGTTTACTGAGTTAAGTCCATTTAAATTAGTTCCAAATTGTTTGAGGAACTAATAGTGAGTTAACAGTTAGTTGATGCATTAGTGCACTCAACTAGTGCTACTCGAGTTAACTGAAGATTCCCTCATCAGAAATGCATGCATGTCAATTTTGAGAAAGACCCAGTTGAGACTAGAGTGCAAGGACAGAGTACTATTTATTGTATAATTTTTTGAGTTGTACGGATAGTGCATGCAATCAGGAACTGAACCTAGAAGGGATTGTGCAATTATGGATGAGGAATTTCCCTTTAAATATGGGATAATTCTCTCAAGAATTGTGCAAAGAATTAGAATCTTGGAGGCTTGGAAATTTGGCTAAGTATTGGCCAAAGGAAGTCATCAGGCGGAGGATAGGAAAAACTTGTGCAAGTTAAGCTCAAGGTTGAGCAAAGCATATTGTATTCATCCAAATTCTTTGACTAAGGGCGCAATGGAATAGAGAGTTGGAGAGATTGTAAAGAGGCTAAGCTTTGGCCTTGAGCTTTCTTATGAGTTGGAGATTGAATTTTCTTAGTGCTGGGATTGTTCTAGAGAGAACAAGCATTGTAATTTCATCTTGATATTCCGGATTAATACAAAATAGATAGTGGGGTTTTGAGTTGTGGCTTTACCCAGATATTTATTGTGTTATGTTCCATTTATGTTCTTCCTATTGTCAATTATTGTTTTTCATCGATCTTTATGGGCTTCTGTTGTAAAGAGTAGAAGTAGATTCTTGTCTCTTGTTTTAGTATATTACACGAGCTTGTGAATCTACAGGATTTTCTACACTCGCATCTGTCTCCACTTCAATGGGTCGTTGCAATTTTGGTAATGCCAAAACTGGTGCTTGAATGATCTTCTTCTTTAGCTTCTCGAAATCCTTCTTTTAACCTTTTCCCCATTGGAAACTCTTGCCACTTGTTGTTATGGCGTGGAGCGGTGTTGCTACCGCTGAAAATGAGGCTATGAATTTCCTCAAGTACTGTGTTTCACCAATGAAACTCTTGACCTCAGAAACATTAGTAGGCATCAGCCACTTCATGATGGCCTCCATATTCCTCAACCGATCACATACCCCAGATACACCAAGGACTACTGCGAAAACTCGCACTTCTTGAGATTTTCTAGCAATTGGTGCTTCTTCAATGTCTCAAGCACCTGCATCAAATGTGAAATATGCCATGGGGCCTTCATTGGGGGAGAAATATCATACCACATGGGTTCATATTGGGGGATATATATTGAGAAAAAAATGACATAATATATTGGGGGATATATATTGAGAAAAAAAATGACATAATGTATTGGGGGTATATATTGAGAAAAAAATGACATAATATATTGGGGGATATATAGGGGGTAAAGGGTTTTTATATTGGCAAATATAAAAAATGGAGCTTAAAGTTAATGAAAAACTATAAATAGGTATACAAAATGTTAATGAAAAAATGGATACTTACAATATGTAGTAAAAGTAGGGGTTTTTTAAATTGGGAAGTTGTATTGGATTCATATCGGTAGGGGGTTAAATAATGTGATTTTTAGAGGTATTTTCCAATATGTAGTCAAATTAAGGGTATTGTTTAATATACCACGAACGCATGTGATATGTTAGAGGTTCAACGATTGAATCCCCCATGGAAATATGCTCTTGTCGGGTAGCACTATATACCAGTATATCACCCAAATAGACAATAAGAAATGAATCTATTAAAGGGCACAATACATCATTCATTAATCTCATAAATGTATTTGGTGCATTACATAGGACAAATGGCATAATTAACCACTCATACAAACCTTTCCTGGTTTTGAAGGCATTCTTCCATGTATCTTATTCTTTGGCTCAAAACTGATGATATCCAAACTTCAATTCCAGCTTGGTGAAATACTTTTCTTGTTGCAAATGATCTAGCAAATTGTTTATCCTAGGAAAGGGGTATATGTTCTTGAATGTGATTTTATTCAACACCCTGTTTCTTCACCTCAATTGCTTCTATAACAGACTGCCTGTACAGCCCAATATTTGGCAATGGGGAGTCTGGAAATAGTTGTATCTCGTGATCCACTCCTCTCTTAGGTGGTAACCCTTTAGGCTCTCAGACACATCCTTGTATGTCTGTAACAACTCCTTCAATTTTCGTTTTTGTTTCTTAGTACACCCCTCCAGGAATGTCTTAACTCTTATTGACTCCTCTTCAAACTTACTTTCTCTTTAAAACAATAAAACATACTTCTTGTTGGAATTAATTGATTTCTTGGCTTGATTGGCACTTACCGGTGAAATTTTCGACTTGCCTTTGTGTGCATTGATGATGAACAATTTTCCATCCTTTGTGAGTCGATACTAGTTAGCTCTCCTCATGAATATTTAATCATTCATGTACATGTATGGAATCCCAAAAACAACTCCACATACATCAAGGGGAACCACATCTAGATCTACTTCATCAATAAAATCAGCACTAATAGCAAATGTAATTTTTCCCTATTTCTTTACCTTTAGCTCTGCATCATTATTTACCCATCCCAATGGATATGGGTTTGTATGATCACGAAATTCCAGTCCCAACTTATTGACTAACTTTGCTAAAATGAGATTCACCTAAAATCCTGAGTCAAACAGAGCATTAATATTTGTCTTTTTGACTTGTATCTTTTTATGGAAGAGTTTGGTCATTTCTTTCTCTTCTTGTTGCTAAAGGCTACTCAGGTTCACCTCCTTCTACATTGATGTACAAATGATCTTCTCATCCACTTCCGAGTTGCTTTCAACTTGCTTGCTTGAATCATTGGCCATGAGATTCTTCTTCTTATTACCTTTCTTATTTTTTTTTAGGTTTAGCTCTAGATGAAACTTCAAACACGTCTCCTCTGTATGGCCATCAATGTTACAGTGGTTGCAGTGGCTGCTAGGATCTTTGCACTGGTGTGATGTGGCTGTCGTCGTTTTATCTTTTCCCCCTTTTTTCTTCTTCTTCCCCTTCTTAGAAGCTTTATGTTACTCCTTCTAATTCGATCCACTTGGTTGTTCTCTTTTCAGGCCTATGTTCTCCAGGTATTGTTCCTATACACAAGATTCGTCCACCAATTTGGGCTTGAATAGTATCACTTTCTCATACAAATGACGGTGCAGGCCCCCAAATACTTGAGGAGTACATATGGGTTCTTTGGAGAGATACCCATCATTATAGCCATCTCTTTGAATTCTGTGGTGTAGTCCTGTACGCTTTGGCCCAGATTTTTCCTAAAGTGATGCCACCGAATCCACTGGTCCTCCACGTACCCAATGGGATAAAACTGTGACTTAATGAGGGTTTTGAAATCCTCCCACTTATTCATTGGAGGTTCTCCCTCCAACCTCAGGGTTTCCATGTGGCTCTCGCACCATGATTCAGTGCATGGCCCTCTAATTGCAGCCGCGTGAATGAGATATTTTTCCCTTCCTCAATCTAGTAGACAATGAAATAAACTTCCAGTTGATGCAACCAGTGGTTCAGCTTCAAAGCGTCAATCGCAATGGTATGACTTGATATCGAATTTTGCTTCCATTTTAAACAGGGATTGATGCACGACACTCGAACTGAGTTGATATTTTTCAGGTTCTTTCTTCGGTTGGTTCTCTATGTCTTCCCGATCTCCTAATCCCCCTTCTAATTTGTCCTCTGCATTCGAAGCCCCATATTCTCCAAATATCCCCAGCTTAATTCCTAGGGCCGCCATGATTAGGTTTACATTATGGTTTATATTTGTGACTTATTGTTCAAGCCACGAAAACCTCACCTCTACAGGATCACAAGGTTCATTTACAAATTCGTCAACCATGATTAGGGTTTTATGATTTTCAGCCTTACTGATATAGATCCTTGCAATCTCCACAAAATACCCAAAAAACTCGCTTTGATACCAAATGATCTGTAAACTTTCATGGATATTCCACTAGACAGTTCATCACAATAGATCTAATAATATTATATTAAAACTCTAAAAATTATACACTATTACAGTTTATTAATCTTTAAGGTTTTTGGATTTAACTGTAATTAGTGCATGCATGCGAATGGAAATTATGCATAAAAGTAGAGAACAAAAAAATAATCACACACACACACACACAAGACATAAGATATTCTCTCTGGGAAACCCTTTCAGGAGAAAACCCAACTGGACAGTGAGGTTGCTTCGCTCTCTTTCTATGTCTGTAAGTATGGCTATAGCTACAAAGAAGTAATGTCTTTGATCTATGGGCTACTACAGTGCACGGATACTGTTTGTGTCCTCTACCTCCTATCTCTCCTGGCTATCTTTCCTTAGCTATGGAACAAAATTCTCTCAAAGAATGGAATGCCTCTTCCTCCTAGTGGTCCAGATATAAAACGACGTGATATCCTACTAGTGGTTAAGTTTGACTACGTCAACTCTTAACTAGAGTTACAAAATAGACTCTTCTATAATATTTTACATCACAAACACGTGTCTAGCCCCGTTTCCATGAATAATGGGGGCTAACGCAACATCCTCCCGAACTATAAGTGTGAAAACAAGAAGGTCAACTTCTAAGTGGAATAACTTATTTATACGGACTCTGATTGACATGGTTCTTGCACCATTGGAAAGGTATCTATGTGTAGAATAGAATGAAAAGGTGCAGCACAAAATTAGCAAATTTTTACCCCCAAAAAAACGTCATTTGATGCCTCAAAATTCTCATGAAAGGTTTCAGACCTTGTTTCGCCAAACTGGGTCTTGCCGATAAAAACGGTCTCGTGAGCTAAGTCCACTCTTTCCACTCCAAATGCATCAATATAGATTAAAAACAATCTAATGATCCAATTCGGGTCACCATCCCTCCTGAAATACAAGAGGAAATCTAGAAGCCTTAACTACAAATGATCGTCAATCTTACTCTTATTTAGAAATCCAAATGAAGCAGCTAGCTTGGTTCCTGGCCCTATGCATACAAGGGGACGATGGAGCCAGTATCTCAATTCCATCAACCTCCATTAGCAAATGAAGTCACTCATGGGCAAGGTCCTTGAAGAAAAGAATGAGGACCAAAATGACATTATTGCTTGTCATAATGAGATACAATGAGTCCAACCCCATCAATGCTCCAATATAGTTAGCCTTAATTCTCACTTGGCCCACATAGAGGCTCATCTCCAATGTAGCCCCAAGCCTTTAGCTCCAGCATGTACAAGTGCCCAATATCCAGCCCTAGTCACCTCCCTAGATAATTGATGTTTCTTCCAGCCTCTCGGCTATTTTTTTTATTGTTAGCATATTAGTTTCTTTAATTAGATGTGTAGCCAGTGATAGTTGGCACTTTTTTTTGTATATCTAGCCTAGAGTATGTTAGAGACTTGAGTATGTCATTGTCGGCAGGTTTGGTTTCCCTTGTGGAAGTAATAAAGATAAGCAATGATATATGATTTTATATGAAAGTTGTTTTGAGGCAATAGAAACTT